>JAGDQP010056227.1:0-12980 GCA_022664845.1 Lepisma saccharinum
AAAAAATGATCGAAATCTGATAACTCAGAGCCGAGATATGTCGATTTTAATAAATTGCGTCGCCTGCCATTTTTAATGTCAGACGTCACGGATGACTATCTTTCTGGAATGTCTTTCACGTATTTTCGTGCTGTATACATGTATACATGCTGTATACAAGTGTTGAAAATTTCATCTGGCCCGCCCCATTTTATACCAAATTATCGTTTTTAGGCTTCTGCCACAAGACTAATGCGCTTTCTTGCAATTATTTTTCTAATTGGGCATGTAACATTATTAGTTTTTAGGGATTCTGTCTTCATACAAACGAGTAGAAGCAAAAATAATTTAGAATATGAATGTAAAGATATGTATGCTACATCGTAAAAAATAAACATTTTGTGTGATAGACCAAATCGCAGCAATTATGATTATGAAGTTTCAATGCTAAACGATTCCAATAATCTCTTACTATTTGAGATTCAGTACCTACCAATTTTACTCTATATTAAAAAAAAGTGGGGATTTTCTTTCAGACATATAAAAACGGGCAGTATTTTAAAGTTTCTTCAAATCGAAGTTTTGATATGGTTCCAAAATGTTACTTTTTGATTATATACTTTTCTTCTTCGCAATTAGATGAGTGTCGGCTGTAAGTTTATTACGACTTTATCTCTTTTCTTCCTACGTTAAAAATAACGAAGAAATACTGGCCATATTTAAGATTGAACGCTTATGTGAAGATTACTCTCTGTGGTAGTTAGTTACTTTGGACCAGAAATTTTTGTTATGGATTTAGCAGGTAAGGAGTGATGAAATAAAGTGTCACGGTCCGTTTTCTCTAAATATAATTTAGAAGGTTCATACCTAATTAATGTTTTTTACAAGAAAAAAAAAACATTGATATATTTTTTTTAAATTTAGCCAGTAATGTTCCTTCCAATTTCCATCTTTTGCTAAGTTCGTCTATACCTTAGATACACTATTTTCAAACATATATTATGTGTCCAGATTAAGACAGAAATGTGATGAATTTCGGAAAATCATTCAATTTTAACGGTTTTTTCTTACTAAACTATAAAGAGTAAAATTAAATACTGTCAAGTTTGTAAACAAAGACTTAAATTTGATGCGTTTTTCCCCTTGACCGTTTTAAATTGTTATTCGAGAGAATGAACACTACTACTGGTGGTAATTAATATTTAATTATCTGCCAGATAAAATATGTTTTTATAAAACAAATATTATATATTCGGTGGTATGGTGTCAATTTTTTTAATGCGTAAATGTAGATTCAGAAAATTAAGTGGAGACTGACATTCTATTTAAATGATGGCAATAATAGGAGGGAAAAATATACTACCAATAAGTATATTTCTATTTATCTTTTTTTATTGCTTTTGCTTCTTTCATTAAAATTGGATTGTTTAGCAGTTTAATAAAATTTTATTGAAACAGATTGTATAAAAACTGTTTGAATTGCTGTTATTGAATAACTTTTTTTTAAATATTACAATATTAATTTACTTAATACATCAACTGACTTATTATAGGCTGTTTGAATGCTAAGCGAAATCGTTACTTTCACATTCGTATTAATGACATTTCCATATTATCTTCGTGTATTTTTTTCTATATTCGTTACCTCAACCAACATATTGTTTATCAATTACAGCAAAAAAAAATACAGTTAGATAAAACAGTTAAGTCTCACCTACTTTTCAAAGCTATTTAGCTTCTGATGCTAAAGAGTGTCCGACCTTTCACCATACCCTAATAGCCACCCTAGTTTGCTGAACAATTTTAGCCATGTAAGTTCTTCTGTGAAATGTTACGTATCATTCAGACATTGTTTAGAAAATACACTGCCAACGCTTTGATTCAAATTTCAGTCGCTTGTTTTTCATCCAGTCACTAGTTTCAACAAAGATTATAAGAGGTCGTAACATATGAATACAAGGCAGAAGCAATACGTCACTAACGTATAACTAGAACATATCAATGGTTATTTTGTTTGGCTTTTCAGGTTCAGTAGAAAATTTTTCTAAAGAATTCTACAATTGATCAACATCAGTTGTGCTATTAAAACTTCTAGTAAGAAACACATTCCTTATTTTCGTAACTTACTTCGGATAACTCACTTGTCTTTTCTATCTGTGACTCTGTGTTTGAAAGCAGTTTATAGGGCTAAAACTAATCAGTATTAGAATCTAATCGAGAAGAGAAATCGATTAGTGTAATAGCAAATTCTATACGTCAATCGAAGCTATCATTCCTGTAAACACAAATTTGGGTTTTAACAAGTCTCTCTATTGTAACGAGTGTTCACCTGCTCTTCTCAATAAAGCTCGCTCCTTACCTACATTCTGCCAAATTGTTGGTAGTGTGTATTCTTTTGTGTGCATTTTGCAAGGAACCATACAAGTTAGAAAAATGGTAATTGAAAGATCTTGTTCCTACCTTGTTGAGAGCATAAGCAATTTGGAATATCAATTGTATGGAACTTAAATATTTAAAATTAAAATTACCTGTATTATATCCCACTAATGAATCAGTGCAGTTGCATAACTTGATCTTTCGCTCCAACTTGCATTGTGCTATGCATGCAGAGAAGCTGTAATATGGAAACAACCACATTCCTTCAATCTCATCCGGAAATCTACATTTTCTAGATACTAATGGAACATTTCGTACATCGTCATCCGCCACTTCAACTGCTACAGAAACTATTCCGTAGTTTTCCGTAGATAATGCTGGTCCCTCAGCTGAATATGACGATCCGAAACCACGTTTCAAGGGAACGTCATATTTGGAAAATAGAATAGCCTGAAAATCATATAAGATATCTATATTTTGTCATTGAGTTTGTACATATAAGCTAATAACCACTTCGATAATCTGAATTAGTAACTTACAATATATATCCTGTATTTTTATCAACCAAATTTAAATATGTAAAATGTATTAAAGGCATTTGGATAAAAAAAATATAATATTGTGTGATCATCTTACGAAAATCAATAGTCATGATATATCACGAACTGTCTGGAAATTTTTAAGCTTCCTTAAAAGAGTTTAAGGCTTGGTTTTTACATTTAGCAAGTTATCTGACTGTATACAAAGGAGGGAAAATATAATGATCTTATAATATGATACGACGACATTATTAATACCTTTTAAGTTTTCAAATGTAGCTTTTTTCCTTAGTTTGTATACTTTACTGCAACTGACTTAAGTTCTCAAACAACATGTACACCTTAGTTTACGTTTTAACACTTCCTCAGTGAATTCTGCAGATTTCTCCATATATCTGTTGACATATTCTGTGCTATGTTTTCAGTTATTTAGGACTAACATTTACTTTTTTCTCTAGCTTTTTGCTTTTCTCATTCTCTTTCCTGTTTGTTCTCCTTCTAGTTCCTCTTTCTCTAACAGTTTTCAGCTATGTACTTAACTCTTGAATTAATTTCTGATCTAATTACTATCCCTTGATCTTTTGCTTGTCTTCTTGTGTTGCCTTAAGGATTTTCCTTACCTACACTTGCTTCTTCGTTCCCGCTTAAAAATGTATCAACAATTTCTTTTATATATATATATTTTTTTTAATTTGCTAGGAAAAGCAATCATAACGGAATTAAATTGAACAGTGAAAAGCAAGTCGGAATACACAATATATAACTTAAAGCCATATGCAATCCTTTTTGGATGAGGCCTCTCCCGGAGGGTGCAAGTGGTCTGCTGGCCAGAATAGTTGGGTGTGCCGAAGCTCTCAACTGTGATTGCCACTGTCTTTTATTCACAGCAGCTCCCTAATTGCAACATGATGCTGGAGAAAACACCTTGCCAAAAACGGGAATCGAACGTGAGACCCCACGATCGGCAGTCAGCGACTTTGTTTGAATAATGCGTGCAGAAATAAGGGTTAGTACGTGTGATCGAACTAAGTAAAAGTTGATAAAAACACATGTCGAATATTCAGTACTTTCGGTACTATAGGCTGCCGAATTATGGGGGAAATAAATTTCGTAATTTATTATTTTTAATACAATAAATTGGAGAGTGGGCGAATCAGAAAATAGTAGAGGAGGTACTTTCCGGGCTATCCAAAAATGCGTATTTGAAAATTCTACAAGAAGGGAGCAAAGGATTTCCCATGGTAACCAGGGGAATCCCCCCAAAAAACTTACCAGTAAGCTTGGGTGAAAAATATCACAAATGAGACGATTTCTAAACAACGTAACATTAAATCGTTTACCACATGTCGATATTTCAAGTAGTTTTCGTATGCGAACACATGTTTAAAAATCGTACGGGATTACATACATTCCAGTAATTAAATGAGAAGTTATTAATTTGTGTCAAAAAAGAAAGTATTAAGTTTCTCGGTAGAATGGCGATAATTACGTGAAAAATAGATGACCCAGGTGGTGAGGTGGTGAGGTGACGGTGCTTCGATGAAGAATCCAAGATGCGCTATGGAGCCTTGTCACCATTTAGAACTTTACAGTTTACTGAACCGAAAATCGTCCATATTATTAATGACTTAAATGCACTTGAAATTAATACTTGAGAGCTGAATTAAAAAACAAATAATAATTTATTAACATAAAATTAGCATTTAATTGAAAAGAACAAGGAACATTCAAGTGTATTTTAAATCCAGTTGATAGAACGTAAATAATATTCTGACAGGCTATATTCATGTGATTCGTCCTGTATTTGTAAAGTTGTACACCTTCAAACGTTGAAATTGAAATTGGGAAAGATTGAATTTTGATGCAGGTTCAACAGCTAAAGTACAATTTAAATTGGCTATCTCACTTAAGTGGGGAAAACGCAATAGCATAATTTTTTGGTGGGGCTAGTAGTTACTTTCGCAGACATGAAATTAACAC
The DNA here is from genome assembly GCA_022664845.1 of Lepisma saccharinum. Taxonomy (NCBI): domain Eukaryota; kingdom Metazoa; phylum Arthropoda; class Insecta; order Zygentoma; family Lepismatidae; genus Lepisma; species Lepisma saccharinum. Next base: position 4,875 of record JAGDQP010056227.1, read on the forward strand.
AGTAGACACGGCTCGTATTTGTGTCCCGCTCAAAACGAACACTACGCTTTCAGAATGTTCACGTTGCCTTGTCATAATGTGAAAGCCGGGACTTTACATTGAACAGTGGGACTGACGGTCACCTTTCCCATTTCATTCCACTTGAGAAGGCTCATCGAGAGACATCATCGTTCTGACAACAATGTGGAACTTTCAGGTGCAGCTGAAAGTAGAAACTAGACGCCAAATGTGATTTATTCACGATGGAGCTTCATTTGATTTCCATGTATAAGTTTAAATATATTGAAATGGAGTATTTCACGAGGGATGGATAGGAGTGAGTGGTCCAGTTTCGTGGCTCGCTCGTTCACCAGATCTAAATCCATAGATTTTATTTGTGGAAACATTTGAAAATTATTGTCTATTCAATGGGGATTCGTGATCAGTGAGATATGCAACAACCTATATATGACGGATTCCAAGTAATTCCAGATACGTCTAAAGTGTTTGCCAATATTCAAAATTCATTAACTAGCTGTGCCCACTCTCGCATTCGCTCTGATGGAAGCCTCAAGGAACACATATTGTAAAATTATAATACCAACATTGCAGTAGCTTATTGATAAAAGATAAAGAAGATCGAAAATACTTGGGATCTAAAACTCTTGGGATTAGTACAATACATATTGGATTATAATTAATAAGAATTTAGAACTTGGAAGCTTTTCATTCTCAAATGATATCATGTATAACTAATTTGGCACTTCAAATAGGATAGTAGATATTCTAACGATATACGTTTGTCAATGGCCAATCATCATCTATTCGCGCAGCCCAGGAACCCTTGTTTATTATTTGAAATTCCTGGTGCCATCTAATTCTACAGTATGTTTTGCCATATAATTCACAACTTGCTCTGTCATTTGAACACGTTACAGTATGAATGTTCCATCCAGTTCTTTGCCTTTTGGGTATGGTTCTATGTATTGAGGCGACATTAGTTGTCTGAACGGCAATGCTCATTCTTTGTATTAGGAAGGTGCTTGCTCCTTCATCACCAGATAATTGTGTGATGCGCTTAGCTATTTCCTCTATAAAGCTGAGGCTTCTTTTCCCTATGACGCAATGGTTAGAAAATGGTAATTATCTGTATGTGTATTATACTTTCTTGTTTTTTTCGTTCTTTTCGACTGGCTATGTTTCACGCCTGAATTGAGAAAAATTGGAGGTTTTAAAGAGCTTAAGTATCTGGGCATGTTAAATCCCAATTTAACGCTTTGCCTCTCTTCAAAAATAACAATCATCCCATATTGTCTTTTACCATCTGTTCTGCTATAGCCAATTAGTTCTCTTATTAGGGGAATACCAGTTGAGATTAGTGCTCTTATTATAATGTCATTAACATTTGAGTGACGAGGGTGTCTACCTGTCCATTTGGAACCGGAGAGTCCATTTGAACCATTTTTTACTTACTTCACTTTTACAAATGTAACATTTGTGACTTTTACATATATCTGCACCCAGTCGGATCGCAAACGCTATTCGGAGACATTCGTTACTTAGTTGAAGGCCGAGAGGGGGCGAAGGTAGTGTTTTGAGCCATGCACCTGCTTCTAAAGAAGAAGTGGTGATTAATCTGGCTTGTCTTCTAAGTTATCTGCAGACTGAAGTAAAAACGAAATGTGTGATTTGATAATAGGATCATCCCATGTGAACTGCTTTGATCTGGTATTAAATTCGGGCAAACTTGAACTAACTTATAATGACCAAGTTGTAGAAGAAACCTCAAACTCTGAATCCCCATTAGAATTAATAATTATTTTGGGAAATTTATTAGGCATCGGGGACAATAAAATGGTTCCAAGAAGTCGGGAATAACCAAATCGAAGGCTCGTCTGATGCCAAATCTTCCAAAACTGATTGAAAGAGAAACCTGAAGCTGTGTGTTATCAGGAAGGAAACAACTGAATTGGATTCTAATCCAGATTTAATAATGTTATCATAACGTTCCAGTAGAACTTCATTCCTTCACAAAGGCGAACAGCGCAGAAAATATAATAACTTTGGTATGGTAAATGAGGCCCTTAATAAATAAAAAAAAAACAACTGAGTGCATAGAGATTGATGAAAGACGTGAAAAATATATCTCAAGTTTGACTATTTTATCAATTAGCAAAGTTCTTGCTTCAGTAAAACGAGCAGCTCCTAGAAGAACATCATTTGATGGAGACACCAATTGAATACATAGAGCCACTTCATTAAACATTGTGAGTAGTATGTGCATTTTGTTCTTTCGTTGTTTCCAGGAAACTAATCTCACATTTGGAGATATTACGATGAATACCAATAGTAATTGTCTTCCTATTGACATATATTAATTTATTTAGTATAGTATCCGGGTCTCCAGTTCTGATCCTGTAGTCTTAGTACCAAATATTTAAGTCAGTATTGATATTATTGAAGAGTAGGTCCAAATAGTGCAGGACTTAAAGAGTCCCCCTGTTGTACCCCTTTTTCGTAGAAAAGTAATAATATCTTCACCAGAAAATACATAGTTGTGTTGGCATAACTTTATAACACGCGAGGATAGATGGATGAAAAGATATCTTTGACAACTGTGAGCATTGCATTTTTGCCTATTTTATTGAAAACATTCTTAAAGTTGATCATTAGGAAGTCTATATGCTTCTGGTGAGGGTATGAATAATATAATCCTGCAGTATGTTCCGCAGCTTCTGCTCCATGGTGAAAGACTACTTCAAGTTGGTGTGAAGAAAGGTGTTGAATTAGCAGAATTTTTATTCTCCCGCATTTGGTTTTAGAAGAAATTCTTCTCCATGCGCTCCCAAAAACGATTGGTTTAATGCCTCCAAATTTATTTTTCATTGCAATAAGAGAAGCTCCGAAGAAAAAAATGGTCTTGTTTCTATGGGCACATTTCCTGATCAGACCAAAGAAAGAAACTCGCAAAAAAATTTGGTAAGGATATCTTTAGAGTCTTGAATATTATAAAGTATCAAGTCATTTAGGATTGAAAGGCGCATGTTGACAACACCTGCAGCCGAACCAGAAGGGAAGGATTTGAGCGCCTTTAGTAACATTATTAACATCAACATTATTACCTACTAAGATAGGTGGCGTAAATGAATAACAGTGCTGAGGATAATTATCTTTTAAGGCTCTCAAAATGATTGGGTCTGATTAAGCGAAAGTGTCTTCAGAAATTAGAAGTCATACGCGTCGCCATCAGAAAGTTTATTTTTCAATATGGATGATTTGTTAAAAGTTTTATTATGCTTATATTTATTTGGCATGATAGTCTTTCGATTAATTCTGTCGTCATGGGAATTACTGGACCACAGTTGAATTTTCAGTTTCACACAAGTGGCGAGATTGAAGAGTTTTGCGGATTATGAAAGCATATTAACAGTGATAGGGAAGAATAAAAGTTCGGTCCATTGTTCGATGTTATTAGAAGTTACGATCTCCCGAAGAATTTCAATAAGAGCCACAGCTATAGTATATAGTGCTCCTCGAGGAACTCTTCAAAGAATTGGCACTGACGATTTAAGCCTTTTTAAAATATCGGTAAGACTAGAACGTAATATTATTTGATATGGAATACTAAAACTTGAAATCAAGTCATGAGCAAAGGAAATCTGATTAAGTGAACAATGTTTAGCACTAGTCACAGATGTTCTGTTCTCCTTGGCAGTGCCATTGTGACATTTGCCAATGTGCACCGTTAGTCCTCTAGAATTGAGAAAATATTTTTTACACTTTGACCATAGGAAATGCTTCGAATTGAAACTGACTCCAGCAGGAGTGGAGAAAATATATTGATCTTGCTTATTTATTGTTCTTTTCATTGTTGAAATAATTTATGTTTAGCCTTGGTAGATATAGTTATTGTTAAAGAATTCGAATTTTTCAACCAACAATAACTGAAATTTTCAACCTCCAACCTGACACAGAATACAAAGAGAAGAAAATCGCGTCTAACGAGAGCAAATCCGTGTTGCTTCACATATCATTCACGTGGGGCAAGACCACACCAAAAGACAAAGAGGAATAAACAGAATCGCTCTGAACGATGAAACGGAAATAACATGCCACCAAACATATTACTAGCCCCGACCAGCGTCTCTGAATTATGCAATGTTGTTAAATATATCAGAACATGTAGAAAGTCAAGACCAGAAACACCACTTACCAATAAATCCCTATCATATCACTCAAAACTAATTAATTTCACGGAGCAGATCTAAATACTACTATGAAATTTTGGATTTGAATTTATTTATTATATGTAGGCTTACTCCCTGCCAATCACAGACATAGTGTTCTACAAACGAAAGTCTCTGATTTCCTTATTTGCAGCATAATAACATTTCATCGGTTTATTTGTATTGTTTGTTATAATTGTGTTTAAAAATGTGGGGAGGAAACAAAAGAAAAAGATCAGGAGAATGTAACTCTCTAAAAGCCCCTTAGATGATAATGAGTATTATTATTATTATTATCCAGGAAAATGAAATAGACAACAGTGGTAATCTTCTAAACATTAACATTCCAGTTATTACGAATGAAGATGTGACTCAACACATTAAAAACTTAATGCCAAATCTGGCATTGGAGTTGATAACATTCCAAACTATATCGTAAAAGCCTGTGATCAATATTTAACACCAATATTAGTACAGATATTGATTAAATGCTTGCAACAAGGCCATTATCCGGAAATTTGGAAACAAACAATTATAGTTAATATTTATAAGTCTGGTTACAGATCTATGCTCTCGAATTATAGGCCTATAGCGATTCTGAATTGATGCGCAGGAATTTTCGAAGTCATAATTGCTGAACACTTAAATTTTAATCTGAAAGAACTGTTACACAAAAAACCAGCATGGGTATACACCATGTAATCCATAGTTAGTAATCTATGTCAGGCAACTCTTGAGATCCAAGGATATATTAATAGTAACTCACAATGTGATGTTACTTACTTCGATTTTACAAAGGCATTTGATTCTGTAAACAATTCCATTCTTCTTAATAAGTTAAGAAATATGGGATTATCCCCTTTATATATAAAATTGTTTGAATCTTATTTGAAACACAGAACTTTTCAGATTAAATTCAACATAAACCTGTCAAAATCTGCCAAAATAGGAAATGGGATTCCGCAAGGTTTTCCCCTTGGTGCAATCTTATTTAATATATTTATTTATGATTTATGTACAAGGGCAAATTATGTTACACCTTTACTTTACACTGACGATTTAAAATTGCTTGGTTATATCAAAAGTAATTCTGATGTTGTTAGAATAAAAGAATACATTAACAAGGTAGTAATATGGTGTAACAAGAACAAAATGAAAGTTAACTTGAATAAAACACAGGTTATAAGCTATACTGAAAAACGAATTATCTTCCAAGTACCTATGAAATATTGGATAATGTAATATGCAAAGTTCAATCAATCAGAGACTTAGGCATATATTTTCACGCCAATGGTAAGTTTAAGGGCCATATTGACACCTTAACTCAAGAATCCAAAAAGAGGATAGGGCACATGTTTAACCAATGGGGAGAGTTAACTACAATGCAAACATACATAATATTATATAAAGTTTTAGTGAGAGGTAAATTAGAATATGGAATCATAATTTGGTACCAAGAAACATTAATTAGCAGCTTAAAAATAGAAGCTATTCAAAAGTTTTTATTAGAGTTTTATGCCTTAAGTTTGGCCTACCATACTACGAACATAGCTATGAATACTGGTGCAATTTTCTCAGACTTGAACCCTTGTACAGAATTAGAAGAAATATTGATATAAAATTTATTGATGAAATATTATCAAATAAAATTCATAGCAAGTATTAATTGAAAAAAAAAATGCATTTCAGGTACCTACTCATAATCTTAGAAAATACGAATTCCTGGTTAACAGAGATAAAAAGAAAACTATTTTAACTAGAATGGTTTACGTTTATAACCAAGATATGAAAGAATGTCAAAACTATAGCTGCATTATATGTTTTTATATATCGATATTTTACACATTTTAGCTATGTGACTTTCCATATTTTCTTTTTAAATTGCCACTGTACTTGTTAAGCAGTTTATATTTATTCTAATTTTTTAGGTTTATCCAGTTTTGGTTTTAACGATGCACGGTTATAAATTTAGTATGTAATGTTTAGCATGCTTTTATTGAAAATAGTTTTTGACTTTAAGCAATATCCATGTGAAATATGATGTTTAAGCATACTATGGTATATTTTTTTTATTACATTCTACTTTGCAACACTTGCTGATAAATTCTTATGGCCTTTTACTTCTTTTGTATTCTTTATTACCACAAGCTAAGGATCTTATAATGATAAGAAATACTGATTGTAGCTAATCATTCAGAACAGATTTTATAAGTGTATTGTAAGTAATGTTTAATTATTCCTATATTCTATGAATCAGTAGGCTGTAAATTTTACTTTAACGATTTTAACAATGTTAACGAAGATAATTATGTAACTGTGTCATATTCTAGACATGTGTTGTATTGGCCTAAATGGTGATCATAATACGAAAAAAAATCCATTCCATCCATTTCATTATTGTTGTTGTATTACTACTAGTAATAGTATCGTTAAAATTTAGTGAAACTTTCTAACTAGTTTCTACTTTTAGCTGTACCTGAAGCTCCACATCGTTACGTCTGAACGACGATGGTTCTCAACGAGCTTTAACAACAGGAACGGAATGGGAAAGGTAGTTGTCAGTGTCACTGTTCAATGCATTGTCCCGGCGTTCGCATTATGAGAGAGGGGAAACAAGAACATTCTGAAATCCTTATGTACGTTCTGACCGGGACGCAAACACGAGTTGTCTCCTCTGTGCTTATTTCATGTCTATGATCGTAGCTGCTAGTCCCAACAAAGCAGTTATGCTATTATGTTTTCCCCTGTTAAGTAGGACAGCCAATTATAATTAAACTCTTGCTGTTGTATCTGCATAAAAAATAAGCCTTTCGCGATTTTGATTTCAACGTTTTCAGATATGATATTTAATTTTACAAATACCGTGCGAATCGCATGATGATATCCTGTCAGGATATTATGTGCGTTCTATCACTTCAATTTGAAATAAAAACGAACACTCCTTACTCTTTTCAATTTGATGCGTTTCGCTTAATAAATTATGTTATGTGAATTCAACTTGCAATTATTCATTTTTAGTGCATTTTAGTCAATAATAATATGGGCGATTTTCAGTTCATTAAATGTTGACAAGGCTTCATTACCCAGCAGGGATTCTTCATGAAAGCATCAGAGCATCATGGCTGACATCAAGTTTGGACATGCAAGTAATACCTGCTTCTGCTTAATTACCTTAATTAAATCAGCTAACAGAGTTATTGATGGCAAGTTTCATCCAATCCGTCCATGTTATGTTTGTTCTTGAATTTCGACTCTGATTTATTACGGCCGTTTCTAGCCTAGTACCTGAATCCAAGTTCCTAAACACTTATTCGTACATGAATCCTCATTTACGAATGCGTATTTAGTAGAACCAAAGATAACACTCTGAATGTAATAAGCAAACGCTCTGCAACTTCGTACAATCATAGGGATATCCGAACTATAATTTGGCGTAAAGTAAACTCTTTACGTACAAAATCGGACCATTACAATCCTTTCCCCGGGATTGTATACATGCTGGAGATTGTTGGTTTCTTCTAAATTTAAAATTAGAACTGTATCGATCCCCAATTTTGTGCATTGTGCTGAAAAGTTTATTTCATCGACAGTGTGCTATGATTACAAAAAGAAATACACCCGAAAATTAGAACACTGAAGGTGGATTGGTGGTGCATTTTTTCTTAAAAGAGTAACGCGATCCCAAAGCGGCGAAGTAAGCACATGTTTGCCAACTAAATCCACACCCGCGAGTTATCAAACTTGTGGTAGGAAATGCGATACATAGTAAGTAATGCCGAAAGTTTAATAATTTATGATACTTTAGTGTGTGTTTGGCGATATGCAACATATAAAAGTAATCTCACAAATCGTTAAAATAGCTCACTAGGTAAGATATATTTGCTATACAGCAACTAAGTAA
>JAGDQP010056228.1:0-12980 GCA_022664845.1 Lepisma saccharinum
ATATAAAGATTGGTCTAATAAAGTCAAGGAATATTACAGCTTTTGAAATTCTGAAACGAATGGTGTAAGTTTGAGCGGTCTACGGCAAATAGTTTTTTGAGTTTCGGCCTTTGAAAGGTTTCAAAACGCGTGACAAATGAGTTGGTTTTCTAATTTTTAACAATTTATAACTCAAAAACCAAGCGACAAAATATGGACTTCTGTATTTTTGGTCATATTGATGTATAGAATACAACTACCAAATATCACACAAAATTATTATTTTTTTTATTGGCTGATTTGGTATGGAATGACCCAAATGAAAACTACGGTAATTCTATTTAGACAATATTAGTGGTAAAATCAAGCTTTAGTATTCTACATGAAACTTTTTGTGAACAACTTGAAGAGAACCCTGAGTTACTAAAGAAGATGCATTCCAGTGAGAATTATTAGATGAATCCATGTAGTTACAGTAAATTCCCGATTATCGGGTTCCTCTCATGAACTACATATGGGTGGAGGGAGTCACAAATAAAAATAGGATTAATTCAGGCAATAGTAGTGGTAAAAACAATACATATGTACATACATACTATACATATTAGGAGCAGTCAATAAATAACGAGGCAGAGAATATTTCACAGTAATTACTTCACTAATCTTAAAAGTATTGTCCGCAGTTGTTTAGGCATTTAGCCAGTGTGATACTAGGCGAAGAATGCCATGCTCGTAGAAATCCTTCGGCTACTGTTTGAACGAATTGCGCACGCACACCTTGACTTCGTCGTCCGTTTGAAACCGCTGTCTGCTTCCACTGAAGACTTCACCGTTTGGTCTCGGGCTCAAAGTGATGGCACCAACCTTCGTCTGCTGAGAGAGAGTCATCCCCAGCGTCGTTGTAACGTTGCAGCGTTTGCAGAGACATGTTCATGTGACAGGTCTGTTGTTCTGGTTTTGCTTTCAAACTGAACAAAATGGACACAGCTGCTGCTTGGCTGGCATCCTTTTCACATTTGTTTCGGGACACATACGTCACCTAGCGATGCACTAAACGTCTTCCTCACACCAGTACCTACATTTCAGACCTGTCTCACGTTTTCTCAATACCATAGTGCTCGTGACGTATCCTCTGCCTCGTTATTTATTGACTATACCTAATATATACAGGGTGATTGATTAAAGTGTGCAAAAAATTTGAGTGTGAATTCCTGACACAAAAACAAGAAAAAACTTTTTTTTAAAAAAAATCAAAATTCTGCGTATTTTCGGAGTTACTGGAGCTCAAAATAATTGCGGCACTGTCACAAAAGACGTCACATCTCGACACACAATGACAGAGAGATAGTTAGTACCAACTCCAACACTCCATGATTTGGGATCAAATCCATACACAGAAAAATTTCAATTGTATATTACCGCATTTAAGACAAGGAGCAACTACTATTGAGACTTAAACACAGATTAAACCCTATACTGTACAAATAAATTCCTTACCCAAAGAATTGAATGATCACTTTTTCGGGGGTAAGGGATAAAGCAGTAAGGCAGATGATACTCACTATCCATACATACAGTCATATGGCCATATACAGGGAGGGTCATCTGGTCTTCAATAATAACAATAACTTAATAGCTTTTTATCTGTTAGGGAATTTATTTCTTAAGTTGCACAGGAAAACCAGTGTTGAATTTGAATTTATTTTAAGGCCTTGAGGCATCTGAGGCTCAGGTCAGAATAGGGTTGGGGAAAAGGATTGTGGAAGGTAGGGCCTATTTTGTAGGTACAATCCCGACATTTGCTTGCTGGCTGAGTGACAATCCTGGAAAATACTCATAGGATGCTCGGTCGCTGAAATCGATCCTAGGACCTCCCGAATGCTAAACCAACGCTCTACAAGTGTCGAGTACCAATAATGATTACTCCCTGTCTTAAATAGTATGCAATGCAGTTGAAACAACGGGATTATTCTGTGCGTGCAAAATCATGAGGCGATCGAAGTAGAAAGAGATAGTTAGACCTAGTATCTTCTGCATTGTATCATTTGATTGACATCACCCCACGATTCTGCATCAAAATAGGCATTCGACGCACCAGAAAAATCAATGAAAATTACGTTATTTTAACTGAAGTGTGTACTATATAAGACTCAACAATGGTTTTCTGCGCCTAGGGATAACATGAGAACTTCGACACTAGGACCTCCTTTTGTATTTTGCACTCAACTTAACACCTTTCATGGATACAGGAATGCAAAACGTAGCATTCTAGTGCTCCATGGAACAAGTAGCTAAACTGCAGTATTACTGTCGAACTTTGTAGGAAAGTGTGAATTATTTACAAGGGAACGTGTAGTGTAAAGTGTGTATATATGGCTCAATAACTGGCGTCCCATGTAAAGTTTATCCTTACACTTTATGGCTAAGTCTATTACAACTTTAAATAAGGTAACCGCACTAATGGTTGACCAAGTCAAAGGAAAAGCAGCTCGCATTTGTTTCATTTGACACAACAACAGACCAACATATTGGGGCAATTCTACGCCCATCGTAACACACACACACAAAAAAAACAACTTTTCAACCAGATCATCTCAGATTTGCACGAAAATTGGTAGGATGACAGATGATACATAGTCATATGTAAAACAGTCCTCAGGTATAAACAGTATTAACAAAAGCAGGGTTGCCAACACGAGTAAAAACGTACACGATCAACAACAAAAAATCAAAACTTGGCTTCTAATTGTGGTAGAATATTCAACTTGGACTTGTTTTAAAGCTAAGGAAACATAGTTTTGATTAAAAAAAAACTATAGGACCACAAGTTCATCTGAAGCTCTGTCAGATTTGCGAACCAAAGAGCTCTCATCTCTTTCCCCTCTCGTTATTGATTTTGGGCACCAATCACCAAAAATGTCCTATGACGGCCAAGTGAACATATTCTATACTTCGGGGGGAAGGTCCACTGGCAAAGTGATTCTATTGTAATTAAATTTCGTGTTTTATTGCGTGGTTTGATTCGGAGTGTGTTTCTCTCTCTTGGAATATTTTTTGTTTTTTGAAGTGAATTTTTTTGGGGGGGGGGGTGCACCGAATGACAAGGATGATTGTTCTTCATATTTGTGCGAGTATTTTTTATTTTTTTCCGGAGTTGAGTGGACAGTAGTGGGGGCTCTCACCAGACAAAGCGCATTTGAGTGATTATGATTGTTCTGTAAACATGTGCGAGTTTTTTCCCCAGGGTTGGGTGGGAGGGTGTGACGTGTTTTGGCGGAAAAGTGCCACGATGTTTTCGCAATCGGTACTGTTACTTATAATGAGCCGTTGTAAACGATTACTGGTAGTCAACGATAAGTTAATACATTGAATTATGAATTGCGGATCATTGAATTCCTAAGTGGATTCGATGTTCCGGGTTTTTCATTCAGTGTTGTCGGAACTGTTAACTTTGATTCCCGGTAATCATTTACAACGGCTCACTATAAGTCATAGTACCGGCTCCGGAGCTGTCGATGGATTTGGGGGAGATACTAAATGTTTCCACTTGAAATTTTCCTTATTTGGTCAATCATCCGTACGGTCACCATGAAGTTGTAGGACCTATATTCACTTCCATTCATATGGGACAATTTAACTTAATAGTAATGTGACAGCTGCATTAAATTACACTTCTGTGGAAATTCTTGTATGAGAACACATTCTTGACTTAGGACTCTTGGAACGTGGAGGGGAAAGGGGTAGGTTAGGTTCACTTCATATCTGCAAAGCTGTGTGAACAGAATTGAGTCTCCAGGGTGTAATTCTAAGTGTGGTGTGCATTTGTAATAGCCACACTAAGGAACTGTATTATGGAGACAGTTCCATTGGAATGCCCTTGTAGATGGGGGTCGGGGTCATCTTCCCTTATGGAAGGGTGTATTCGTCATGGCTATTATTCTGGAGAGCCGATCCAATTACCTTCTGTTCATTCACTGTTTACAAGTTAAGCTTCAGTGGCTGGAACTTCAGCTTTTGCCGCTCATGTGATATACATTGCAGCTATAACACTACTTGGCATTTTTGTTCAGTTTTATGAAGCGGGTCAGTAATTTCCCCCCTTCATAAACACAGACCCGCTTGGGTGAAGATAGGGGTTATGTCGGCTTTTGGGGCCCAAATGTACGTGACTTAAACTAACGTAACCAAAATTAACGAATATTTAATAATAAAGTAAAAAAAATACCTTAAAAAAATGCTGCCTCCCGAAAGCCGACATACGCCGAAGATAGTAGCGTTAGTAAAGTGACGTTTATCATATACGAACATGAACAAACAATCTAACCTAACTTCTGGTCACAAATCAAAGTAAAATATAAATAACTACTTATTTCCCAGTGTATAAGGATATGAGAGTTGGCGATCTAACAATAACAAAAATCTGACCTAACCTTCTGAAATTTCGCAGTGTTTACTGATGACATAGTGTTAAATTTTCATTAAAGCAACCCAACATACCTAGTTCTTCTCCTCACGAAGCGCCTTAAACATCTCTTCTTCCCTTTTTTCACGAACTAACTTCTTTAATTCTTCCAACTGCCTGCGATTCTCTTCGTTCTGTGGCGGAAACAGTTCCTTTCTAGTTTTCACAACCCACTCCTCGAAGTACTCAGGTTGATTAAAATAATGGAAAAGCATAACAGGAAAACTCATATACAATGCCATTTTTGCGACTTCTAATCTCCATCCCCCCATTTCCAATTCCAATACTGAATTCTGAAATCAGTAAATACACTCAAACGATAATATTTCACAAAATTAAATTTCAAAATTTATTCTTAAGTTAACCTGTCATTTCACTAAAACTTCAACAGATATAAACATTTAGAAGAGTTGATGTTTGACGTATTTAAGCACTTTTACTCCTCTGTGGTTAAGTATAATCACTGCAGTAGTATTATTTAAGATGCAAAGAACACAATTGTATCACGTCTTTAAACACTTTCTGGTAATATTATTTAAATTTAACATCTGGTTAAATTTACAAGTGTCCTGAAGAGAACTTTGACTGATTTTCATGAAAGCTTGTGTTGCTTGCGATTTAGGTGAATAGTCCAATAGAAGAAGTTACAGATTTTTTTTCAGTTCCCTAATTTTTAAAGGGGTAAATATTAGCTTAGTTAAAAGTAAGTCTTTTCAGTTCCCAATGCAGGTAACTTCGGTGGTCCAGACAGTGACCTAAAAGTGTGAAGTGAATAGGAGGTGGAAATACTACCTACATTTTTTTAGTAGTACTTAAGTTGTACAAGAAAAAAGGAGATATCAATGAAGTAATGTATTTATTTTGGGTGGTGACGTAAGTCGAGAAAAATGAGGATAATTACCACCTTAAATTTTCTGTTGGCTCTCCTGCAAAATTTGCTGGAGTGGAGATCGCAGCTTTTGCTTTTAACCCCCGCAATTAGGAACTTTCAGGAGCACTACAGTAAAATAAAAATTTGCGAGTACTTCAAATGTCACCATTTGTATGAAATTCGCGACTTTTAATTTTTTTTTCGGGAAACTACCCTAAAATTCGGGACGTATGGTCACCGTATGGACAGACTGATTTGGGTAAAGTTTCCTGTACCGTAAGGGGAATAGAAACTGCTTCAGTTTGTACGAAAACTGTAGTTCACAGCGCCACTGTCGCTTGTGCAAAACAAATAGACCTGTTTCTCAGTCTTTTCTCCAAAGATTACTTTCATTTCAGTTTGAAACGTCGTCTGTATAGAATGAGGTGAATGAAAATGGACCTTTTTCAAATATAATATAAAGTAAATGGATTTGCAGATATAATAATTAAAATAAAACATAATTGTGAATTTTAAAAATCGCTCTCTGAGCAATAACTTTGCTATTTTTTCACGCACTACTACCAATCGCACAAGAATCAGCAGTATTTGATCTATTCATATATTCACTCAAAACATTAAGAACATAAGTGTTTTTAAAAATTGTTAAATTATAGTAATGACCGACAAAATGTCACCGGTTCACCGGCCGAGCAGAGGAACTTGGTATCCATTCTGTCTAGATTCAGATTCAGATTATTAGTGTTCTTTAAGACCAATTTTAACATCAATATGTGTTACAGGTATAAAACTTGTCAATAATCAATTTACAATCTACAAGAAAGACAAATACTGTATGAAAAATAGAACCGTTGTTTGCAGTCTTACCCTAATATGTAATAATAATACAAATACAATAATAATTTGGATATACATTAATATACAGGAATAAGATACAAGAATATATAAGTAATATATATTAATATTAGGTATATAAGTAATAGGTGAGGGGCGAGGGGGGACGAAGCAGGTAAAGGGAAGAGCAGCAAATCCTCAAGGTTCGGAATCATGAGTTACAACTTACAAAGACATTGCTCTTCGTTTTTTTTTTTGTTTTTTTTTTGAGTGGACTACGCTAAACAACAGATCATATTTATGAATGGGAAATAAACACTGCGGAAAAAAACTTTGGGTTTTGTTGGGGGGGTGGGGGTGGAGAGTCTCGTGATTTGTTCCTAGAATATTCCTGATTTGTAGATACAATTAAAAACACGTATGAAATGAACGTTATCTCTTCACAATTTGGGTTTAACATGTGGGCCCTTCAGAATATTGGGGCAGGGTTGCCATACGTGACGTGCAGGGCTTTCCAGGACTGACCGGTTTTAGATCAACTGTCCCGGTGTCCCGATAGATTCCCTCGGGGCGGTGAAATGACCCGATTTAGGAGAATAAAACTTTTATTTCAATTTTGTTCGTATTTATCGGTATCTAATAAGTATTTGTAATATAATTTATTTAAAGACTTTTATTGCTATCGTGCTCGCTGAAGATATTTTTCGTCTTGTATAGTAAGTGTTTCTTTCAGGAAAAGTGTTCTGGGGGTACTTTAGACCTTTAGAGGGCATAATTTCTAGTAGAACACTGATTTAACTCTTGTTTTAAACAACATTTGTTTGTTTTTAAATGAGGGTGATTGACTCAGTCTGGGGGTAATCCCCCCTCGGTCACGCCCTGAAAGAAACACTGTGTATAGCTGATTGAAGGAGACACTTTTCTATAGATTAGCTTCCGATAATAGCTACCACAAAGCAGAAAAATCAATTGATCGTGAAATATATTACTACAATAGAATGGATCACGAGATAACTAATAAAAGTAGCTTTGGAAAATGAAACTTCTGAAACTGTGTCAAATTACTGTCTCAATCTGCTGGAACATTTAAATGTGTTGCATTCTATGGAGTAAAGGCAATTCAGATGACTGATATAGACAACCCATAAGCTGAAAGATAACATTGGAAAGGGGACAGAAAGTCTTGGATGTCCTGCACGCATATTGTACAACACTATACCTACAGCAGCAGATGTTGTCCACTGATGGTGAAGTGATTGTTGTCAGTCTTGAATTATTTCTCCATTTATGCCATCAGGACCGAGAAGCTGAAAAGTTTTTGAGATTTTGTCAACATAAACTACAAATCCCGTCAGTCACATCGCAAAACAAGATGGAAGAGGGGGTATTACTCGTTCTGAGCCTAATATACACAAAGGCCTTAAAATTCAGTTCAATTCAGGATATTATATTATTATTATTACTTGCTGTTGCGAGAAGCCCTTGAAACTTATTTTCTAGAAACAGAAGAAAACTCGCTCAAGATACTTTTCAATTTTTACCTGATCCGATGAGTGAAGCGTATTTCTGTGTCATTCACAACCAGATAAAATAAAGTATAAGATCGAACTGTCTCATTAGGGACTGACTAGAGCACTGATTTTGGGATTTTGACCAAACTTGCCAGACATATAGCTCAACGCGTATAGACCTGCAAATTACTAAATGGGATATTATTGCACGTCAATTATGGAATTTAGAACATAAATTAACAATTCTGGGGCATTTTGTTGTGGTTTAGATCTTCCTTATTACTGAATATTTCATGTGCTTGTCACAAACGAATGAGTAACAGAAATAAATGAATTTGAAAGAAATTTGGTTTGTTTAATAAAACAAAGTTGATTGGTTTGATGGAACCAGTAGTTTCAGAATTCTTTAATTCGTAACCAGAACGGCTACAGATGTAAATATTTTACATTGTCCAATGTTTATTCTGCTAGATTTTTCCATTCAAGCACACCTGGAGTTAATTTAAACGTTCCCTAATATACAAACGTAAGTATAATGACATATGATTTAGGATTTCATGAAATATTATCTGTACGGTGTGCATAAAACAATAAGGATTTCGTGTTTTCTTCCAAATGCAAGATGGCGGATGGCCGCACTGGAAGATTTACGGGTGGCCACTTTTAGCCTCAAAATTTGGCAGCTTGGGCATCTCTTTTTATTTTAATTCCTCCAAGGTTTGGTAGAATTCTCAACTCGATCATTTGAGTTTTCCATCTCATTTTTTAAAGGTATATATTGTTCAAATAAATCACAATGCTAAACTTTTGTCCCATACAGTACATCCTTCTTTATCTTTAAAATTATTGAAGGTCAGAAGTAACAGAAATAACCATTTCTGAGCTCATGAATTATCACGTATGTAGCTACTGTATGTGACTACAGGGTCACGCAGTAAAATTAATTTTCCTAATAATTATACCAAAATTTATAATTCTCATTTATATAATGAGTACGAAACACCATGACAAGAATTAAAAGGATTAGAATTAATGCATAACTATATTCTAAAACATACTGAGCATATTACATGTATCACATGGATGTGTGATCATCATTACAATCGGGCAGAACAGAACTTTTTTTTTCAATGCGATTATTTTTTAGTAGTGCCACTCCTTTTCTTTTCATGGCTCGTCTTAGCTTCTAAAATTGTACGAGTTTCTCACATTTTCTGACCTCTCACAATTCGAGAATGGGCAAGTTCTGGCATGAGACACAAACGATGGAACTCTTCTAATTTTCCAACAATACTATTTAAAGAAAATTGATCCTGGCGTATTTCCAACACTACCATGTAATTGGCAATAACTACGATATAGTAACACAAATCAATATCACAACACTGTAATTGTATCTGTATCTGGTAGTAGTGTTCATGAGAACATAAAAGGAAAAGTCACCTTCTGGAGTTAGCGATAATGGAAATGTTTTCAATTTTTCACAGGCTTCTTTCAAACTGGGAATTTTCCGAGCTGTAAAGGGACATTTAATTTAAACAATTGCTGAAATTCCTATTTCACTTCTGGTTATGTCGTCTGGACATGCTACTAGAAAGTTATAAGTCTTGTCTGCAAACAAACTACACTCTTCAACTTTTTTTTTTTTTTGTCAAAGTTTTCTTCAAATTTCTGACGTGCTAATTTTTCCTTTTCCAGCTCCGAGTAGCAGATAACGAAGTAAATGGTTTGGGATAGAATAGCCTTTTCACTTGATTGGCACACAATGTGGTGGAGCAACGGTAAGTTATTTGTTTGGCGTGCGATGCAGTAATCCTACATCTCCTTTCTTGGTATCAAATGTTATTTTCAAATTGACCTCGTGTTGCTCTTTCTATTTCCTGTATCACCGCTACTCTTTTTTCATAGTAACGTTTAGTCAACGATTCCAAGGCTTCTTCTGGCAAGTCAGGAGCACTTAGGGATGGACAAGAGTCGAGCTAAAACTCAACTCAGCTCGAATTCGAGCCGAGTCACTGTTTTTCGGGTCGAGTTTGATATTTGGCTCACCCGTGCGACTCGTTTTAGTTCATGGAACTTGCGTAATAAGTTACCTTAGACATGAGGTTCACAAAACCGAGTAGTGCATAAAAATTCTAGGGGGAAGGGTGTTTTTGGAGGGGGAAAGGGGAAAGTACTGGAATTCCATTGTTGCGTTAAATAGGCGTGTGAGGTGTCGATTTATAGATTTTTGGTATAGTAAATCGAATGAAATCATCATCAGGTAAAAACAACAACCAGCAAATGAAATTTGAGGCGGAGAGGGAATTTAGGGGGGCAATTATTTTGTATGTTAGGTAGATTTGTTTAGAAATATGTCTAATGCAGAGACTCTCATGTCAAAAATTCCGGAAAGTCTCTATGTAGTTTCTCCGATCATCGCCCCCTGACACGAAAACCACCGTCAGTTCAGATGTTTATATATTTGTCAAAGTGTCTACATGATATCCAAAGATGAAATGGAGGCAACTTCCGATTTTTTCTGTACATCAAGCCTCTGTAAATACAGTTACAATTGATATTAAAGAGTGAAAAGTATGTGACTGGACCGGGGATCGAACCCGGGACCTTTGGGTTACCGTCCCAATGCGCTACCAACTGCGCCACCCAGTCGACCCCTTTTCCACTCACACACCTTTCACTCATGCTGTCGATGTTCTCTCTCTCGAAACCTTCTGGAGAGACTGCGCATTGGGACGGTAACCCAAAGGTCCCGGGTTCGATCCCCGGTCCAGTCACATACTTTTCACTCTTTAATATGTCTACATGATATTTTTAATTATATGATATGGACCAATTTGAATATGTTGTAGTAAAGTACTTTTCGAAAAACATTTTTTTTATTTATACGCGTATATTAAATAGTCATTCTTATTTATTTGAAGTTTTCTCCAAAATCAACGACCTGATCATTGTATCAGAATCGTATCGTGATTGTGAAATAGATGCTTGGGTGGGTTCTTGACGATATGGATGAAAATGATACCTTTGTTGTTGGTTTCTTTGAAATTCTTGGATGGAAGCGGTGGAGTATATTGTCTTTGACCGTACTTGTCCTTGCGAATCTTAACGGAACTTATAAAACACTTGGATTCCGGTTACAAGAGTGGGGGGAAGTATTGTACCCAACTGATTTATGATGACCTTTTCGGTCTCCCGCTAAAATCATTGTGTTTCCATTATACCTGCACGTACACTTTGACTACTTTAAAATTACAACGTTTATTCCAAGTCTCTAGCATAATTACAAAGCGAATTGTAGCTACGCCCGTCTAGTGGTAGATATGGAAACCAAATGATCTGGTTAAGAAGATAGTACTCAGACTATTCCACAGATGGAACCTGAACTCCACCAATCACGAATTTATAGACACACACCATGAGCGAGAATAATAGGTCCCTTTTACCAAAGCTTTGCTATGAAGGGACCTAAAATGAAATTCAAAGACCATCCTCCAAATTCCAGGACTTTCAAGTACTCTTCAAAACGAAAAGAAAATTTGAAGGCTACCGAACCATTGAAATGTTGGAGGAAAAAATGTTTACAAAAACTACCATCTGGTGAAATGTTACAAATAACCTAATTATGATCACAAATATGCTTTTATAACACGTCTTGGCCATAATATGACCTGAAGCAAAAAATGTTAACAAAATTGTGAGCTTAGGATAGTGTCGACAATTCGTTGAAAGATGCACAGGAACCGCTAGATTGGCCAGAAATCGAAGCATGGACTCCTACTTACTGAGCAGTGGCGCTACCACTGAGTTATAAATAACACAATCAGATTTGTGTGTCAAGTACTTTCTAACTCTCAGCTGAACCAGCCCAATTCTGCTACTATCTAAAGCCAAGACACTTCACGACCCTGTGCATTTGTAAATAATACATAATTCCTTTCTGAAACAGACAAAAGATGCAGTTCCCTGTATCGTCAGGAAATTTAAATAATACAGAATTTCCTCTTAAAAATGGACAGAAGATGCTGCGCAAAACATCGGCTTTTCAGCACGAAAATCATTGATCGTGTTCTTTTAAATTTGAATTTTATTTATGACCCTTAGGCATCTAAGACTCAGGCTGGGATAGAGGAGAGGAAAGGGTTGGGAAGGTGTCGCCCAGGGCCTATGTTCAATGCTACACCAACGCTCTACCACTGAGATACGGCGGCTCGGTTTGATCGTGTTGTCTCCATCATACAACACTAGAGCACCTCCTCCCCTAACCCTTTAGCCCTACTTTCGATCCCCAAAAGAGATAATTACACACTTGAGAGACAGGATTAGAATCTATAGAACAATCTACCAACAGAATACAGGAATACATGTGCGATAAGAATAGATCTAGAAGATATGAATACCCCTAAAAGACAAGTTAACCTGCTGGACAACAAAACTAAAACTAGTATATCACTAGACACTATATTTTACGTCGTACAGTATCTACTAAAGCGTGACATATAAAAAATAAAACAAAATTAAATCTCAACACTTTACTCACCCTTAGTTTTCGTTGTTTCGTCACTACTATATACAAAATGCCATCGTACAAACGTATAGAATGTCAATGTATCACAAATAAAATTCAAATCTGCTGCCAAATCAAAACGGAAAATATTACCATGGCGATTGTAAACAATTAACTTTAATGTATTCTGGGCAACAATAATGGTGCGAATGTTCTTCTCGCCTGGTATTTGTAGACATTAATAACGGTTAAGAGTAGCTGCAAGCACTGATTCTAATGAATATCTTCCATATTTTTCTTTAATTTAATTTACATTTTATGACCTGGATAGGCATCTAGGTACTAAATCCATTTGTCACAAATATGAGGAATGGCATCCCTCAGCAAGCCCTCATTCTGTACTGTATTCGGAAGGCCTCACATAATGATTGCATGATTCTTGTTGTAAGCATGTTAAATAATGTAAAAAAAAGTAGGTCTATTATTTCGTTTGTTCATTTAGTTTCTGTGAAAGGGTTCCCCCCCCCTTACGAAAACAAGGACTTACTGAGTTTTGGCTCTCAGCTACAGATTTAAGATAACATTACGGTATTTGTCTGGTGAAGCTGAAGAAATTACTGGGAAAAGTCAGTCAGGATGGCCGGTAGCAGGACTGAAACCTGTGTCTCTGCCCAGTGCTCATCTGAATTCTCCGCCCTTCCGACATTAAAATACGGAGGCTCGAGAACCTTTTCTATATTTATGGCGATAATGAGAGGGTCCGTTCCGAGTGAAAGTCGATCCCGTTCTAAAGCGATGGAAAAGAGGGTTAAAAAT
>JAGDQP010056229.1:0-12980 GCA_022664845.1 Lepisma saccharinum
ATTTGCCGCATCTACCCCGTTACCGATTAAAAATGTTTTTAGGCCTACTGTATATAAGCTCCACTTCTCTAGGAATGCACAAATTATAATATTGATTTGTGCATCTTTCTTTGTGAATAATTCAGATTGATACATATACCCTCCAGAACACTAAAAAGAAATTACCAAACCAAAGATACAACTTACAGCATCAGCAGATTCAATCTTGCTTGTTTAACTCTTTACATAGAAAAAAAATCAATGTTTACACTGTTTAAACAACTTCTTTAGTGACGAATTCAATATCAAAGAATTCACGTCGGACAAAATTTGAGCGCGACAAATTGATGCAATACCATATTCACGCCATCTGTGCAGACGTCAATAGAGTGCTAAAAGAAAGAGTAAAAAAAAAAAAACGGGTTTCAAGTGATGAGCCAAACATCTCTCTTTCTCTGTCTCTACTAACCCCAACTGCATGCATATACCGTTCAATATTGCGTTTCACGATTCGTTAGTTCTAATATCCACTCGTTTTATACCGCCCTCGGCAACATAGTTGCCACTTTTATTCGTTTTAATTTTGTTCCGTGCTTCGGCTCTTAATTCTTGTGCTAAAGTGAGGACCCAATAAATACACAAACGGTTGAGTCAGTGAAAAAATCGTTGAGGGGAAAAGACACATTTAACCGCGAAACAAACTTAATGCACCTAACACGACACTCCCTTTTCCCAGTAGCATTCACATTTTGTTTTCGTTATTATTAGAGACTTCTTTTTTTATTATTATTCTCGTTTTTTTAATCTCCAGAATAAAGTTTTTGTTTTTGGTGCTTTGTTTTCTTTTTATTTAGTCCTTTTTTATTACCAATGAGAAATTAACCCGGTATTTTCTCTAGTCTCGGAACATTGTGCCTTTTAGTCAACCGGTTAGGATCGGAACCATATTGCTTGGACCACTTATCTCTCTCCAGTTTTTTTATTTTTTTTAATCCTTTTTCAAAAACCTGGTTTAAACCTCCCGTCCTCTGCTTTATAGACTCGTTATCCAGCTGATGGTTGACATGAATAATAATTGAGGTTCCGAAAGTGGTTGATGCGGCCGACATCGTAGGATCGTTTAATTAAAAAGAGGACGCGGGGGAGGGGAAGAGGTAACGCTGGCTGTAAGGCAGGCAAGAGTGGCGATGTGTATCGTCGTAGTGTGGTCAAAGCTATCAGCAAACCTAGACGCAGGGGCGGAAAGTTAGGGGTATGAGGTTTGAAATTGACGGTAAGCGAACAGCGGATGGAGGAGATTGGCGGTGTCAGTGTAGGGGTAAAAAGGGGGTATCCTTTAGCCGTAACTATGCGAGATATAGCTCGAGTCAGGTCTAATGAACATCCGTTGTTTCAGATTACAGGAAAAATACAAACCGTGGTTGAAGAGATTGTAAAAGATTTATTTTTTAAATTGTACCGACCGAAATAATTTTCTTCTTTCTTTTTTCACAGATGCGATGTTGAAAGCAATAATAGAAACTTTAACATGAATTATAATAAATTTTATTCTACTGTATTACCAAGGTCTTAACAGAGATTTACCGCGCTTACAGAACCGAAGTAATAGGAAGTTAACCCAAGACATTTAAATCTAGAAACTTTTGCCTAAGTACTCCTAAACAAATATCTTTGTAATTAAAGTACCTTCATCACGTTTTAATTTTTTTAGTAACTTTCTAAGGATGAGTGAGTTTCCAGGTCGTCTTGTAACCAAGGGTTCCCGGGTTTGGTTCCCGATTAGGACATATTGCACATAATGATCCTTATTTTACTTGATGCTGTAGATGATGTCCTCGGCACCTCACCTCAATCCGATTGAAGGCAATCGTAAAACCCCACCTTGCCCAGGAACCTGAGCCTTATAACTTCTGGACTGACAGAATACTATTTCTCCTTGCAACCAAGGAAGTTTAGATTCCGTACCTATAACTGGTCTCATAAATGTCTTCATGTCAAATACAGTTAAATACAGAAAAGGATCGAGTTTGATTTTAAAGAACATTTAAAGGTATAATCAGGGAGGGCAAGATACATTAGCTTTATCATACTGGATATGGACACTCGAAGGTTAACATTGATGTCCCGGCCAATCTAGTTGAGGTTTTACAGAGATTCCCTCAGTGACATCAGACGAATGCCGGAGTAATGCTTTCGAAACTAGGCCCTGGACGACTTCCTTCTTCCATCATCTACCAACCCGTATCCCGGCTTTCGCCAAAGTTGCCTAAAGTCCATAAATTAAATTCAATTTCAAATTCTCAAGTGTCCAAAAGATGGTGTATACTAATAATAATCGACCTTGGCCAAAGATGTCAAACGGGCATAAATAAATTAAAGTCCTAACATAACAATTTTTAGGTAGTTAAAATACTTTCATCGGAAGATTCTATTTACATTATCAAAGAATGCATCTTAAAGATAGTGTAGGGTGGGCAGGGAAGGGCAGAGAATATTAAAATACAACAGTTATATAAATTACAATTAATTTATATCTGAAATAAGAAAACATAAAATTGTCTCTTCTTTCTTCTTAGGTAAAATTAGTTCTTGTAAATAGCTAATAGTACTTTATGTCCGTAGTACACAAACTTTTAGTTTCTGAGCACAAAGATTTGACTACATACAAAGAATTGTTATAGAATTTAAATGCATACATGCTGTTACTAAGCTTACTGGATGCTTAGTATCTGTTGCTACAGGAGTGAGTTTTCAAATTTTCTTTGTTCACGTCACCTTTAATGTATTTATGTGACTATGGTTAGGTGGCGTAAAACACAACTGAGTTATACAGTTGTAATACTCAGTATGTCTAATCTGACACTTTTCCAGAAATGAAGAAAAAAGGAAACCGACTTTGCCAGTTTCTTATTTGCGAATGAGTTTTCGCGTTAAGATTTAAAGGGTAAATGACAAGATTTTCAATATGATCATAGGCTCATATTATTCATTTAAGATATGAAGAATCCAGAAATTTTAAGCTTTTTTGGACATACGTTTTGCAACCGGACGACTCAATTGGCATACAGTAATTCAGTTCATCTTTATTTTTTTATTTTGTATGATTTAAATTGCGCCGCACTCTGTCTTAATCCGATTGAACATTATTTGGTTACATTTACGTTTGCATATATTTCTTTTTAAAGTGGAATCCATCTTGCATTTCACAGAAGAAAGTTAGCTAATTAATTAAGTTTCCATCTCGTAATTATAAGTTAATAGAAAGCTCGGTAAGTATCAGGTCAAAAGCAAGTAATATTTTTTGCTCCAAACTTAATATTATAGAGGATAAGCTTATTATAAGCATGTATACAATCTAACTACTCGTATAATAAAAACTAATGGATTATTGTGCGTCAAGTTATCCTAAAAAATGGACACCCTCACCATCCAGGACCGTCAACAGCCACAAATTGTAGGGGGAGGAGCACGAGCAAAGATATTGGACATTTAGGCTTATAGAGTAAGTTTATGGAAATTCAGGGATAAATTCATAAAATACGATATTGTCAAGTATAATACAGTACGGTTAGCCACTGTGCATCCACGGTGAGCACTCATGCAGGGAAATGAGCGGGAAAGATAGCACCCAGGGCTTCAATTGAAGCTACTATCCCGGCAATCACACGAAGACGCTGGTAGACTTCAAAACTTCAGTCAGAGTGGCCAGCATGATGGGTACTAGAACTCGCACCAAAGTGCCTATCAGAATTAAGCCATCATAGTCACTGAACCACGAGGGTAAACGAGTATTAAAGTGGAAAAGGAACTTTGTCGTCTGCAAGAGTGGATGACATAAAGCGAAATAATTGACGATCGACTCTAGTTCACAATTTCTCCGCGTTTTTCTTTCTTCACAGTGGAGCTGTAGAATAGTTTCATTGGCGGAGACAGAAGAAAGTAAAAACAAGGCATAAAATTAAGCAACGCTTCGAGATCTTCATTTATTTGACTCTTGTTCGTAAAAGAGCGCGGTCTGTGTGCGTTTGCGAGTATAAAATCTTGTACATAATAAAGAAAGGCAGAGAAAATTGGTGATGTAAACGAAGAAAGGACAATAAAAAGAGCTTAGAACTACAACACATGAATTACTTATTGCTTTATTGGTTGTTCTGATTGCTTTCTTTTCTGTCTCCGTCCCCCAACATAACTCTTAAAGGTCTCCTTTGAGGTTAAGTTTCTTTATGCCGATTGAGACCCAGTCATTTCTTCTGCAGCAATCAGGGCCCTTAATTGCTGTAGGGGAACTAGAAGCCATCCAGTTTCCCCCTCTACACCTTTCTAATAAAACCATTCTTCCCATAACCACTGAAAATACAAACATGTTCCGGTCACGTCATATTTATATGACAGTTGACTGTTTGCTAGGAAAGCAACACTCCTCTCCCCTACACTGAGACTGACTACACACATACACACACACTCAAGAGCAAGAACAGGTGTTCCGCTGTCTGCTGTTTGACATTGGGGCCAACACGCAAAGTGATCGTATTTAGAAGCACATAAAAAAGAGAACAAATCAAAGAGTCAAAGGAAGAGATTTTTCATCTGATAGACACAGGAGGGTGAGCTAACAATATGTGTTAAAATAAAAAAAGAAAATATAAAAGATGCAGACCGGGTGATTGTATTGCGTGTGGGTATATGTTCCAGGGGTACACCAGAATGAGCATATCACGTGACTCCGAAGGGCGGGAAAAGTTCATGTGAACTGCAACTTTGTGTCATGTCACGGGGAGGGGCAAGAGGTCACCCTTCCTACTCACACTATAATAATCTCAATACGTGTCACGTGTTAGGTCACCGAAAATGGTTGCACCTTGAATATTCACACAGGTTTTCTTTTTAGTTTTTCCGAGAATTATTAAACTAAAAGAGGGACAGATGGGAAATCAAAGCCGTCCCCTTCGTCTTTATGCAAGGGAGGATAATGTATTGGTTTTGTAGTAAGATGGGGTGAATTAAAATGCAGGATATATCATATACTATAAAGATTGGACGAGATAAACACTACACTGTCTGTACCAGGCTGTTAACAACATATATTTTAACAGAAGTGTTGATAAGAAGCCCTCAGCATAAACTTTGTTCATTATATCGCGTCCATATCGTCTCCCTCAGTGATACAAACCTGGAAAATATAATCTATCCATGGACCTTGAAATGTTTACCTTTGGAACGGGAACACGTAGTCTAACAGTTGGTAGGGAAATTTGTATGACTACGAACGTAGGTTCGAGTCAACTGTCGGTCATTCTGATGCGGTTGCTAGTTTTCTTTACGTAGTGTAGTGTACAGAAACCAAAAGGTGGACACTACGAAAGTGGGGTAAGAAAAATGGAAACTTTCAAAATGTGAATTTGAAAGAAAATGGAAAATATCAGCTGGTCATATAATACTCAATGGATGAAAAGACTAGATGAGAGACGGACAGTATAGAAGCGAAAAAGAAACTGGTTAGGATATGACTACGTGGAGATTGTCTAATGAATTGAAGCCATAGTTGAATGGAAAAGAAGAGGAAGGCGGATGGACAGTGTTAAGAGTGATAAATGATACAGTAAGCGATAAACGAGATCACAAGATCGGAATGAATAGAGATGGTATCATTTTGCTTGAAGGAGCTTCCATTTTCGGCAGAACATTCATGATGACAAGTGTCCACTTTTGCTTCCCCAGTTTCCTCTTCCTACCTCTCGAAGATACTTTGTTTTTGCCCCGAACAAATTATTTACTCTTTCTCTCAACTATTTGGTCATCAGTTCACGAGAAAGTTTTTTTAGTTGATGCCTCTCTCTTCATTATCTTCACTGAAAATCCTTTCTAATTACTTGGAGCTAGATGTGACTGAATATCCCTGTACTATATCCATCTGCTGCAGAAAAAGACTATCGATTTATCCGATATTTTATTGATTATATTTTTATCGGTTTTTCTCATGTATTTGTTTTAATGGTGGGTTAACAGATATATCCATGATGGGCGGCTGTGACCTGTGGAAGCCCTATTTTAGGATTATGTTGGATATTTTATATCACCACTCACTCTGATCCATACGGTAACGTCACGGACTTCGGATCGGCAATGGGAAGACAAGCTGGTTGAAACCTTATGGCTGACTCTTCTGATTGTGGTTTTCCACGGTTTCCTTCAGTGTTGCCAGGCGAATGTTCGGGCGGTACCCGTAAGTAAGATCGATTACCTGTAGCTCCCTGACACTACCAAGACTTGAGCCAGAGATTGAAAAAAAAATCATTTTAATTCAGTAGGTCATAAGTCTGCCACGCACCGTAACTGCTTTTGAGAAGATTTGTTAAAGTATGTTTAGTCTTCGGTAATATTGTTGATGGGCATGAGATGATCGAAATAATCCAACCAGTGTAGAATTCACAACTAGGTTTATGAAGTATATTATGTTGAATATTTATTAACTTAAAGTCAGTATTACGTTAACAGTTAAGCAATTTTACTGACGTGTCTAATTTTATTTTAACGATAAGATTTTCATAAGAATATGATAACATATAGCCTGAGGAACCTAACTACTAATGTATCAAACGAAGTAGCACGTATGCGGAATCTACTAGTAGATTTAAGTCCTTAAAATATTTGTTTTGTACCATTGAGTGGTGCATGAATAATTTTATAATTTGAAGAACGTATTAACGTATTATAATTATCTTAATATTCTTATTTCCAATATAACTGGTTTATTTCATCATCCGAAAAAAAGATTTAAGATTATACAAAGAACACCGTCTTTTACTGAAAAAGAAAGTGTAAATACTATGGTGCCATCTTTCGTCGAAAAGGTTATTCTTTCTTCGTAATGTCAGTGTTACATTATCATTAGCTTTTATAGAAATACAAATTGTATAATTACATTATTTATTACAAATTACTCTTGATTTTTACGGAAAACAGAAATGATAGTAATAAACTAAAGACCCTAAAGGTGAAATTATTTAATAATTTTTCATTGTAAAAATATATATTTAAATTACTTAAATTTTAAATTCTCTTTTTTGGGGCTGAGCTGGCATTTTTGGTCTAAACCCGTCATGTCCGACCTGCTGGTGTTTCTCGGCGGTTACTCTTCCTGGGAGACAGAATCAGAAAAATAACGGAACCTCATTTGAAGTGACATCCCGGCATTCGCATGGTAAAATTAGGGTAAATCGTAGAAAGTCGCAGTCAGGATAAGCAGTAGCCTTACTATTATTAAAACTACACATTACCTAAGATCTTTTTAGTTATATTGTATTTTCAGGAGGTATATCTAATGCGTACCGTAAATCCAGATACCTTTCAATGGCACTCTAGAAGTGAGTTTTGAAATGTTCTCAGGCAATTATTCTTTTCAGGATAACTTCCTAAACACTTCTTGTTCTCATTATGAATACGATGTTCAAATAAACTCAAACTTGCTAATTTATGGATCGAACATAGCAATTTTGACCTGATTCTAAAGTGAACCAAGATTACTTTGACAAGTAGGATAACTTCTTGCAAGCTTAACAAATCAAGCAAAAAAATATTTTAACAAGGTTAAATCAAGCAATCTAACTTACAAGAATGAAAGTTGAAATAACTTTGATAAGAAAGAAAAACATAATATAGGCTACTTCTTAAAAAATAAACAAAAATATCACCCTGGGTAAGAATCAATCTGAGGACCACTGGCACATCAATCCGACGCTATAGTCATCAGGCCATAGAATCACATGCCGTAACTCTCTTCCAAAGCGTTATTTATACATAGTTCATCAAACCGTAAGAAATGCCTGTAGTAAAAGGTAGATGCTGCTACTTATTAGATTACGGCGATGTGACGCGATCGGACTTCACCGCACTGAGAATACTATGAAAATGCAATGAAACGAAATTCAAATCAGCTTCAATGTGCTAGAGAAGAGCTGAGAAGAAACGAGAAAATTGAAATGCTGAATGTAGTAAATATGATTAACGATTGAGTCTACAATATGTAGAAGCACATTTGAATGCCGTATGTGAATCACAGTGTTGCCAACTCAGTGAAAGGAATGTGTGAAAATGGGAATGGAAGAAAGTGTCAAAAGGTGAACTTACACGATCGTTATTTCATTATCAAGCTGCACTCTGTGATCTTCAATCAACTTTCCGCACCGATCTACAAGTCTATGTTGCAGTATGCTTGGCAAAGAGCCGGATACGACATCAGTTCAGTCATATTTTCATTTGATAATGTCATTAGTGTCGCATTTGACATAAGATTGTTACCATGCGGAGGTGATGCTGATTGTGAGTCCGTAGCGATGGTCAAACGTGCATACTGTACACTGTCTCTGTGCTTTGACCACTTCCTTGCCAACCCACATCTGCACTTTGAGCAGGTTCGTGCACACTTTCCGGTCAGTTTAGGAGCCTAATGTATTTTCAAGTTATTCCGTATTGTATCATTTTACTGGTATCACCGTCACCTTGCCGGTTCCATGTTTCTTTTGGTCCTGATAATAATGACGTCTTTTTAAGGTACTGCTCTGTGACTCTTCATGGCCTTACACAACGATGGCGCCTGTCACCAGACGCAGCGTATTACATGGCAGTGTATAACACCACTATTTCGTTCTGTGCCTGCTGATTTACTCCCGCTTATCTTGTCTGATTGCAGGTCTTTGTTTTTGCTTCTAACGTACGTTTATTACCTCTTTTATCCTTTATGCAGTTAGCAACACTGTTTTATAACATGACAGAACCTCATTCCCGACTACTGTTTCGGGTTCTTTATGTATTCCACTACTTCGCATTCTTTTGACACTTTCTTCCATTCCCATTTTCACACATTCTTTTCACTGAGTTGGCAACACTGTGATCCACATACGGCATTCACATGTGCTTCTACATATTGTAGACTCAATCGGTAATCATATTTACTACATTCAGCATTTCAATTTTCTCGTTTCTACTCAGCTCTTCTCTAGCACATTGGCCTATCATCCATGAGCTGGCGCCGTTACTGCTTGACTGTGTGATTTTGCATGGAAATGACTATCACCACTGGATTCAGCGACCTGCAATTAGTCCCTGTAGAAACTTTCATCCGATTTCTACTGTCCGAGTTCGCGGGTGTCCCTTGTCAGTATTATAAAATTAGCTGTTTCATCTACAACTAGCTGATTTCACGCCTGTTGGAGTGGAGTCCAGAAGTTTGTCGCCCTTCATTCCACTGCAGAGCATCGAATCGAAAAACTAAGATAGCCGTTGCTAATGCATTGATAGTCATGCCAAATTTCCTCTTGGAGGTAGTCAACCTTGCAAACTACATTGTTGTGTGGGTTGCTCACCCTGTAAGGATATATGTGACAATCATGATCGCATATCATCTCCTTCCCACCCAATCCTAGGGGTGTTAGGGTTGTCTTACTCCCACAGTATTTTTTCCCAGGCTGTAATTGAAATGTGTACTAAGTTTGGTTGAAATTGCTCTAGGCGTTCGAGTTATACACCCATTTATATATATAAGCAGTGAGGAACATGGACTGAATATAAGTGTAAAGAAAAAGAAAAAGGTACTAGTTGGAACAAATACAACTAGAGAAAACATCAAAATTGGAAGAGAAAAAGGAGAACACGTATTCAGCTACCATTATCTAGGATATATTATAAGCGAGAATATGAAATGTGGAAAGAAAATAAAGGCGAGAATAACAAGGGCTAAAAAAGGGATATAAGAAGTAGAATATATTGGGTGGATCGATAAATAAATAGTTTAAGAAGAGATTGGTTACGTGTTTTTGTGTGAAGTATTCTTATATGGGACGTGGGTGCTACGAAAGAATGAAAAAAGAAATTTGGAAGCCTTCGAAAGTTTGGCATGCAGAAGAATGGAAAGATCAACTTAGAGATGTGTAATGAGGAAGACCTGAAGAGAATACCGTAGACAGAGATAAATAATACTGAAAATAATAAGAAAGAGAAAGATGAACTGTTTAGGACATTGGTTGCTCAGAGATTGCACGCTAAGAAGTGAAATTGAAGGGAGAAGAGGAAGAGGAAGAACACGAATATAGAGGAGAATCTCTTCTTGACAATATAGAGGAGAAAAATTGTAATTCTAAGAAAAAAAGGAAGCGCAAGATCAAGATGAATGCAGAAGGGTTTAATGTGGCTAGAAGGACTTGTCCCTTTTGGCATAACACTCATTGTGATATGGTATGTGCAGGGACAGAACAAAAAGCGCGTATTTCACGGGATAGGCGCGTCTTTAAGAAGTAATTTGGAACAATAAATAGGATGGAACAAGTGTTCGATCACTAACCATTCTAACAGAAATTGTTCATGAATCTAATATTGTCTGGTATTTATTAACGGATCTGATTCAAGCCTTTGACTTTGTAGCTACAGTTAAAAAAAAAGCATCCCAATTCCCAACACAACATTTAAAACTGAAGAGTTCCCGGAAGACTTCTTAAATAGGAAAAGAAATGAAGAAAAATGGAGAAGAAGACTATGCCAAGCAGAGCAGCTGTGTCTGGGCTAAAAGGAAAGAGGAAACGAGGGAGAGAGACAGGAGAGAGAGAAGAAGAGGAGAGAGATACCCTTAAAAAGACTTCTGGGTTAGGAGCAATTAATGTGACACTATGCTCTAATTTATAAGATATTACACATTCGTGTTCATTACTAGAAGCTTATTATCCATAATTTAAAACTAGTCTCTTGAGAGAAGGAATGAGTGTTTGAGTAAAGAAGCGCGCTCTTTCCATACCCTTCTCCCCTCCTTTGGTTCACTTTACTTGGGCTAGAAGGAGTGATGGTTCACGAAATTAGTGTTACTTTACCCTTCTCTCACCTACGTGTTTAGTGGAAAACAAGAAGTAAATTAAACAAGTAAAAAAATTCTTAGGGCTTATTAGAACAAAAATTAAGGAAATAAATTTGTTTCTACTGTAATTAAAAACAGGGGGGGGATAATACAAAGGACACGTCTGGCATGAAGAATGACGTTGAGTAGAAATATAGTTTTCGGCAGTTGAACATCGAAACTGTAAGCAAGATTGTAAGTTTTCTGTTAAAAACAGTATTGTTAACCGTCGATTGTTGAAAATCGTTGAAACCTTATGTTGTCAATGTAAAGTTAAGGTGGCTTTGTACTTGTTACATGCGTAAATAAGTTAGACGGAGCCAAGTCGGGGGACTGTGCACATGTGCTACCGCCAGGCTTCAGCAGGGAGAATTCTATTTGTAAAAATATGGCGAGACCTTTCCAACGGCACCTTAGCCACCTTCCAAGCCTTAGTAGGTCCGAAGTTGAAAATACTCCGCGAAACTCGGCAACCGCCCCTGCGATCTGAGTGAATGATAGGGGTCTTGCCGAGACTTTTCCAACAACACCTCAAACACCTTCCTATCGCTAGTAGTTCCTGAGTTAAAAGTCGTAGGCATAGGAACAGAGCGGGCGCGTAAGACTTTACAGCATTTGCTGTTAAAGTCTTAAAAAGTGACTAAACTCCAAAACCCGGACATAGAATAGTTACATGTAGTTTAGTATGCTGAACAAGTGATCAAGTTGAAAATAAAGATTAGATAGTAATTAAGTAACTTGACTCGTAGGAATTAAAAAATAAAATAAAAAAAGGTTGGGGCTAAAAAGTCGTTAAACCTTTCTTTCGCATTCCTTAGCAGACATTTATTGCATATGACGTACACTATCAATTGACTTTTTAAGGAGTTGGAATGTTTCAAGATATTAACATACGCAAGAACACTGGTACCCGGTGGCGTAGCCCGAAGGATAATGCGTACTAAAAGGTTATAGGAAGACCAAATAATCTTGAACTCTGTTCAATCAGATGAGAGGTTCTTCAGAATTGTCCTCTATAGTTCCATGTCGCTGTCACCATTTCTTCTCCAACTCTTTTAGCAGAAAAGGGTTACTTGTCGAGCGACACTATTCTTGAGAAATCAGATGGGTTGAGACCACATAATGTCCGAACAGTCCACAATAGTAAGTAAACTGATTTATAAATATTAATTGTTGATATACTTTTTTTTATGAAGTTGTAACTGAAAGTTGTGTCTCAACAATACTCACATCGACATCCTCAGGGCAAAGAAAATGGGGGAAGAAAATAAATTTCGACCGAGGAATGTGCTCAGTTATAGCATCAATTCATGTTACTCCACAGTGTTTTTGTTTGTTATGTGATGATTTCCTTCTGGCTTTTCTCTCATTCAAATGTTGAGGTAATACCTTACATTATAACAATTATCGTTTTCTTTCTGCATGTTCATGGACAGAGCAGCGTAGTTCATAACAAAGAATAACTACAATCTTATATTCCCGCAAAAGGTAAAAAGAAAGTTACAAATTCGAAACAAAGCTCTTGACTCAGCGTTCGATAGGTAGGAATAAGAAGAAATAATCAGTGAACAAACCATATCAGACATATACAAAGTTTGATTTTCAGAAGATTTTCAGCGGGCGATAAGTAGGAATAAGAAGAAATAATCAGTGAACAAACCATGTCAGACATATACAAAGTTTGATTTTTAGAAGCAGCTGCCTTCTACTTTGTATAAATTGTAACTTTTCTGAACTTGATATCTTTACACTGTTACACTGTTATAACTTTAGAGACCAGAGTGTTCTTTTCACAAAAGTAGCAATTTGCATATCTTCAAGTATTATTTTCAATATTTTATGGTTGGAAACCAACTTCCAGATAGTGGTGGGAAATACCATGAAGTCAGGTTTAGATTTTACATTTCTTAATTGATCTTGTTCAAGTACACGGTTCAGATTGGTCACGATTTCAAAACATAATTAAAAGTTCACACAGCATTTTAGAACACATTATATGACTATATATAAAGTTAAGATATGATTGTACTGAGATATTATTGTATGTAAGTCCTCTCTATCAACAATGGGTGGGGAGATAAAGTTATTACATTATCAGAATAATAAAATTACAAAATCTTAA
>JAGDQP010056230.1:0-12979 GCA_022664845.1 Lepisma saccharinum
ATGGGAATGGGTGTGGATTTTAAAAATAAAGGCGAATCGTTACGGGCCGAAGTCCTAAGTTGCTAGACGGGCCATTATCAAACAAAATGAAGTCCACGTGTGTATACAACGATGCCTAATTTCCTTGACGGTTTGTGATCCACAAGGCTGTACTAAAATTTTGACCAACTTTTTTGGGTTACAATTAATCATAACGGTAATGACAAAACTGTGGGTAATGGAGACAAACGGTTGTCATTTTCAAACTGAGCGCCCTTCGCACAAAAATATAATTATTTAACACTCATTTTCAAAGAAGTCTTTGCGATCCTATAATTTGGCGAACAGTGTAAGCTGCAACCGTATTCAGAAACTCTTTTTTTCTTCAAAAGTGACTAGCAGTGTAATAACGAGTAATTAACAAGCTTTTAACATTGGTAATCACTTGTTAGTACAGCGCTATTCACTTCAAGAGACGTTCCTGAATACGGCTCCTGAAGGTTGATGTTTTCACCAAATCAAGATTTTCAACTCGAGTTAATTCCCTATCTTATATTTTCTTTATTTTTTTACATTAACTGCGATGGGGTCTTACAATTGGACAATGTTAAATTTGCTCTGCACGACCTTTCGAAATAGAAGAGCATAAATTGTGTGCTAATGTTTCAGAGACTGTGTTTCATAATTTTATACTTCATAGATGGCAACAATGGACTTTTCACTATTCAGTTGTTAGAAGAACACTGTCTCGCCTTCAAGTGTCAACAAAGTAGTTTTTGTTTATCGATGAAAAGGAGGACGCCCAAATCATCATATTCAGAATTGTTTTTATTTCTGTGATGTTCAATGCAGTGTCTCCAGTTTGAGCATACTTATTGTGTCATTTTTGTGAGTCTGGATGCCGTACCTTAGTGACATAGCATATAACAGATGAACTGGAAGTGCAAGGTAAATATTTCTGAATGGAAGAATATTCTTTTTCATTGGCGAGGGTAAACTACCGGTCCCGTTATAGTTGGTACTTAAAATTAGAATAAAGTCTTGTGCATTCACAATTGCGTTTGACATTTTATTATCTACGATTAGACATCCACAGTGGCCTAATTCGTTACGTATCAGTAGCCTTATTGATGTTCCAAGTTTGGTGCCCCGACTTCAAAAAATGATCTGTAAAAAAGTTTATAGTGTGACGGCACCAGTTTCCGGCTACTTAACGAAAATCCCGAATTCGATGGCATGTAAATCCGCACAAAAGATAATAAAAAGAAAAATATTTGACTCAATACCTAGTTTGCGCCACGTATTGTATTTGAATTAACGCTGTATCAAATGAAGGAACATATTTGTAACCCGTATGAAGGATAGAATTGATCACATAGAAAAAAAAAATATATTAGTTTCCAGCTACGGGGTTCCACTAACTGAATGCTAATTGCTAGTATCCAGCCACACTTATGAGACTTACTCAAAACATGTAACACAAATAAAGGAAATAAAATATAACAAAGATTTTATGGTGCAGTGTACTTGGTGTTAGGCATAATTTAATGCTACAGTGTTGAAACTTGCAACATTTGTTCTTTTCCTCGCCCCTATTTCACGACTTAAGGCGCTACGACCACAAACGCGTTTTACCGGTATTGAATTCTTTCACTCAACAACTTCTACCGTGAAAATAGCTGTGCACATCATTTTTTGTTGCTTTTCCACTTGGAATTTTCGCAAACGATCTCTTTTACGTCGTGCTTGACATACAGTACTTCCTAAACCGTGTGCAAAATTAAGTGTCATACGGACGTCTCCTTGGTGATAGAAAAATATAAAGTTCAAACTTACTTAGTAGAACAGCGAAAATCAACCATGTTTGGAGTCAGTGTGGTGACTCTTACAGTGGTCTCACATCTCAAACACCCCGTGAGATATATAACAATTTCCATAAAATAATGACATTGCTTTGGTGGAGGTTAGGAGTTAGGTTCGGTGTTTTGCTCACGCAATTTACTGTTAACAAAATAATAATAATTTTAGGTGGTTAGGAATCAAGTTCGGTATTTTTGTACTGCACACGCGATTCTCTGTTAACTAATAAATTAGTGACCACCGGTTAGGAGTCAGATTCGGTGTTTTTTTATTCCACATGCGATAGGAATCCCAAGAAAAACTCGCAGTAAGCGCATGTATGGAAGGGCGGCCTAACATGTTTCTGGTGCGTAATGAATGTTAATTTTGGTGGGTATTACTAATTCTTTCGTACTATCTCCCGACAGTAACACTTACCGCCAATTAAGAAAAAAAGAACGAATCCTGAACTAAAAGCAGTGTTGCAAACACATAACCTGCTTTCATATCGTCGGCAACTTTGATATCTCTTCAATTTTAAGTCTTTATTGAAATCTAATTTAGTAAAATTTTCTCCACCAACATAATTTTGCTTCTTCCATATGGCCGAAAATTATCGATTCTACCTTTTTTTTTTCATTTTCAGACCCCAGTTGCATTATGTGTACCATTTATATATCACACATAATAAAACGTTCTAGGCATTGTAAACCTAAGTGTTTTTTGTTTTGTAATTAGTGTTCTATCAACAATAAAAATTTTAATCTTAAATTTTGTCATAAGTAAATAAAAATTTCGAGAAAAATCGGCAACTTCCTATGTGGATACATAAACAAAAAAATGCCTGAGCTACTGGATCAATACTAGGGCTAATTTAAGCCGGGTTTTACTTCACATAAACTTTTGCATATTCTATATCTTAACCATCAAAGTTGTTACCCACAGAAAATCGTTTCCTTCTTCCAAACCATAGGATAGAAAATTCTAGGCCTTTTTTAATGAGACCCATTCTCTAATCTAGACCCTTTCGGGGGGTTGAGTGGTAAGCCTTATAAACAATGGGTACCGGTTGAGACACCAAGGTTTCCGAGCTAACGTTAAACTGTAGGTCGCTCTTCCTATTTACATATTCATCCGATGAAATGCAATGCAAACCACCATCGGTTTACCTGCCCAGGAAACTTAGGGCAGAACACCAATCACCATCATCACATAAAGTTGAGAGAATGGTTGAGAATTGAATATCGGTCAACTTCACCCCATTCTGCGGTACTTCTTTCGGTGGCCGGAAACTGGTGCCATACATTATTAACATTAATTCCAATTAACAGCCATAAGAGTCGACACCAGTAATCCAGCTACGCGATAACTGCCATAATATTCATATTCAACAGAAATATTTCAATTTATTTCTACCTCGATTCCTAATGTTTCCTCTTCCAATGTGTGTACATTTATCAGTGGCTATCACCTATAGGTTACTTTTAATAGCTTGATCGATACATAACTGCACTTCCTCTTTCTACTAACGATGTAGACAATAAATGTTGAATGTGTGTGCGTGTTCACCACTGAACAACTGAGACTCACAAAATTTAAAACGGTTAATGACAACGCAGCCTGTTTCTGAATATCGAAAGGATTTACTAGAAACATGAGTTGCCGATTCATTCAACTTAACTCTTATGATGGGCCATGTAAAGCCAAGATGTCCAACAAAAGATGGCAGCACTATCTCCATATATGTATATTTTTATCGTTGCACGAAATTTCAATGCCGTTCCTGCAAATTCAATAGGGAAGGATGTTCATAACTATTTCGAGAGTTCTATTCGTGCAGATTTTAAATTTTCTTTCTTGTTCTTTGATGAAAGAGTTTCATTGTTATAGGTTTGGATATCCATTACAAGAATAAAGCGATTTCAACAATGAAAAAAAAAAATAATAATATCTGTGTTAACTTTCTTTCCGGAGAATTTTAACTCTCTAGAGTTGAATTTGTGGGAGCAATACTGAAATTCCGTGCAACGATTAAAATACGTTATACATATACGGAGAGAGTGCTGCCATCTTTTGTTGGAGATATTTGCTTTACATTAGCCTAAATATACTTTTAAAGCTCGGTTGACGCCAGCTTAATCCTTTTCTTTGGCAACGGTGATACAACTACTCCGAATATACCATGAAGATGATTATTATAAACGCATTCACAATTAATTTGCGTATTTTATCGTCTCCGATTAGTTTCTTCTGACATAAGTGTCGAACGTGTTAAAAAGTAGATTTATTTCTGGACTCCCACCAGAGATAAGAATCTCCAATATCCATACCACAGTGAGTCCGAGCATTATTCACACCAAATTTGTAGTTCCCTTCAAATTCAAATATCAAAATTCAAATATTTACCGTAGTTTACTTCGGACATAAATGTATAACGTGCGAAGAAATCAGATTTTTATATTTTGTTCCAGCATAGATATTGGGCGTATACCATTTTTTGGATTTTCAAAAATTCATAAAAGAATAACGAAGCATATCCTTCGAGATACTTTGATACCGGGATGTTAACAGTGCACAAAAAATCAACTTTGATATTCAATCTCTTCCGGGTGAAGGGGAGTCCTGAGAAACGGAACTGTTTCTATTTCAGCATTCATATTTGGATAGCATTTCGAACAGTTTGATTACGTTCTAGGTTTTCCATGCAGAGGACTAAAATTATCAAGCGGATTTTAAATTCCCTGAGCCATAGTTGCCTAAAGATCTTAAAATAAATTTAATTCGACTTGAGGCAGACCTCCACAGGAAACCTACAACAGGATATAACCATTTGCACTTTACCATACATACCCTCTCTCCCATACCATACGCACGCATCTGTTCCTTTGGCAATCTACTTCAAGACTATAAGAAAGCCATGATGCGCAGAAGACTAAAGGAATGCTATTTGGTAGATAGGTAGACTGGCGTTGATAAGTAATCTCCAAATGATGAAATTATCTCTCACTTCAAACTTTTCGAGAGCTAATGCTGCTCTCATGATGACAGAAAGAAAAAGCGCGTAGATGTTTTATAAGAAGAATAGGACGTGAAATATAGCTTAAGAATACAAGGGAAAAAACACTGGTTTTTAACGTGTCTAAAAGTCCATGGCACGTTTTCTTAAGCTTTATCTCACTTCCTACTCTTCTTCTTACAACAAACGTCTAGGCGTTATTTTCTGTGACCACGAAAGGTGTATTAGGTCTCGAAACCTTAGAAGTGAGAGATGATTTCCTTTGAAGACTACCGTCATCAGGGGTGAAGTCGATCATTACTAAATGTTGTGTCTTTTCACACCAACCACAGCGTGGCTACATGAAACAACGATAGTACCTTATTATCATTGGTACGAAGGGATTAGCATAGTTTCACGCAACAGCCAAATGCTAGGATTGCAAATACAGAGCTTTTAGTTGTGATCCACTTCACCCCCGTTAAGGTTCTGATCCACGTCGGTAAGTACTTCAAGACTATTTCAAGAACCACCCCTTAGCCTATACGGGGCGCGAATAGCCTCGTTACTTCCTCCGTAAATAATCAGACCGTGGAGAGAATCACAGGAAATTCTATCTAACTTCCTGTGAAGCTCCCTGAGCTCCAATCTTCTGACTCTGTCTTCGGGTAGTCCAGACACTTCTCAAAATAGAACAGCTCATCGTGGCTGCTTCACCTGAAACCGACAGAGCCTTTTCTTCTTGCCCTAAAATAGTCTATCGCAGATCAATGTAAACACGATTCTGACCAAAGCTAGACCCATGTAGGTCCTTCTCGTCAATCTGTTATATTCAAAATTTTCTGCTCCAAAACCCCTCATTTTTTTTATATTATCCCAGTCTAATTTTCGGCCATTTCATCGCTCACAAGACTTTCTCCTTGTGACAGTTCTCCAACCTTATTTACCTCTGCTGTATCCTCTGTCTCGCGTTCTACTTCAGCGAGATCTCTCATCATTTGATCGTTACTCCTTCAGTGTTAGTATCCGGGAAATTCTCAATCCTAAATAATTTACCACAGTATAAATGAACCAGTATACTCTGTTTTGTTCCCTCCCCCAATCATGAACATTTAACTGTATGTAACTTTCCTGCGCACTTGCTTCTGTTCTTTTGCCCTTCTTCTTTCTTCCCTGATAGCTTTTTCTCTAAATTTTCTTTCCTAAGAAATATCATTGAAGTTTCCCATTAAATTTCCTTTACTTACTGTTTTGCATATTGTTTTCTACTCGCACTCCATTTTGTTTTATTATTTACCAACTCTTTCTTAATGAGGGAGGGAGACAGATAAAATAGACCGTAAACACTGGCTACTTGAGCCCTCAGGACCTACTTAAGCCCATGAGCTCGCAATTCAACTACTGACAATAAAAGACGGCCACATAGTTAGACGTTTTACTGGTATGGGCCCATTCCTTAGAGCTGGAGCAGTTGTTAATGATGCAGAAGCTCCACCAGAGTGCATAGCAGTGTGTGTTGTTTCTTTTCTCCCAACCATAATTCTCATCTCTGCACAGTAGATGCATGACCTTGGAAATCAGATTTAGTGGGTTTGTAACGTATTCCTCCGCAAACTAATTCCCAACTTATCATTTTGTTGTGTTGAGAATATATTATTTTAAAATATTCGTTGAACACAACTTCTGAATCGAACCTATAAAAAGCTGGTTACTTGAGCCCAGACTGACTGTGCTTGCATCCAGATTTAACATGGGCTCGAAAGGCGTATAAACAGTTTGTATTGTTTTGAAGTTCTTATAAGAAAATTGTATGGTTGTTATGGTCAGGGAGGTATTTATGGGTGGGTCCGAACCCCCATAAAATGCAGAATTGTGTGTGAACGGAATATCATTTTAGGCCTAATGATATGAATTTTCTACACAGGCAAACACAGGTTAGACCCAACCCACCACCACTAAAAGCTACGGACTCCCTCCGGAACTAATTGCTGGGTACGTGGCTGGCTATGCTTTAATATTCAATTTCAAGCGTCTTGTAATTTGTTGCTTAAAGTAAGAAAAAAAAGGTTCATTTGAAATACTAGAGAAGAATCTTGATGAATATCCCCAAAAACTTGTGACGTGACAAAATACTGCACTCCAATGTAAAATGTGTTGCGTTTGTCTAAGTGCCAGTTTCTTTCAGTCTTTTCGTTGTCTGCAACATTGTTTAATTTAGTCTTGACGCTTGTTTTGTCAGCTTTGTTTGCAACCAGAAAAGAAAGAACTTTTTTACTGACTTTTGTATCATCACAACTAAAATTTGGCATCTTTTGTACAAGGACAAGTCTGTTATTAAAGACCCTAATTCTTACTTGGTATCAGATCATTTTGTTATGGACTGTGGAAGGAACAAAGTACTGCATGGGGACCTAATATATAAATCTTAGACGGACCAGAAAGTTTACATTTTCTTGTTTTATCAACCAACATTAATTTACATTTAAGCCAATAGCCATTCAGTGTCAAATTTTATTTATTTCATTTTCACAATTCTAAGAAATATCGAAAACTTTGGGCTCAAGTAACCTGTGATTACGGTACGGTATAAATTTATCGTAAATATTTTTTATTTTCCTTTCAGGGGCACGGGGATCTCCCACTGGCCTTAAGAAAAATAATTAACAACTTGCGTTACCTACCTTTCTTCTCAGTCCTGTCGTATTTCTCAGTTTTCTTTCTTCTATTTATTTTCCCGCCGAGACGATTTGGGTTCTCTGTTAAAGAGCTTTCGGTGTGGCAGCCTCTCTTTTCTATCTTTGATAAACATATTTTCGATGATTTCTGCTTGTGTTGAAGCTTTTGTGGATCTGTCTGTGTGTCCTCAACATTCTTATTTAATCCTTTGTATATATGAAATACAAGAACAGGCAGTAGAAAAGGTAAAATTGATTAAAAAAAAGTGATTACCTCATTTTGAGTACACTCATGTAAATTAATACAAAACAATATTAAAAGTAACTATGCGTTACTATGTAGTTCCTCATCTTTAGTAGTATGATTTGTTGTAAGAACTGCCAAGGTAAGGAATCCAAGGCGGCTCACGTCCACGTCAAAGACAATAGACAAATTTATTGGGTGGCCGCAATACTGTTGCGAAACGACTAATGCAGGGTTTCATGTGTTAAAAAGTGAGATGGGTATAGAGTCAATCAGAATAAAAAAAAAGTAGGCAGGAAAGAAAAGCCAATCGGAGACAGCGGAATTAATATATAATCAAGATAAATGGTACCGGTACTGAGATGAGAAAAATAACGCGTAAGCCATTAAGGAAAATTAGAGGCGAAGTAAGGGGAACGTGGATGGTAGATGAATGGGATAAAATGTTATTGCAGGGCTCTCAAGCCCTGAATGAAGGCTCCTTCTTAAAGACGCTGTGTGGATATGTTTATGGTTGAGATGGATCACGTCAACACGGAAACTTGCATCAAAGACAGTGTTGAGCTGCTGCACGTGTGCGAGAACTGGAACTGTTACTATGATACAAGGTTAAACAATGTTCCTTAAATGATTGGAAATACAGACAGGAGTAGGAAGACTTGATTACGACAAAGCCATTTCGCCATGAAACTACCAAGAAACGAAAGGAAGATGCAGAGAAGTGATGAGGCTGTTGCCAACTTACAGCTAGGTTACAACGTGACCAGGTCATGAAGACAAAAATCACTAAAGTGGCAGAATAATAGGTAAGCGGAGTGAGGGGGAGTTAAATAATTGGGAGTTGGTAAAGAGGTTAAAGAAACAGCGGATTGATAATAATTAATGTACG
Organism: Lepisma saccharinum; assembly: GCA_022664845.1. Taxonomy (NCBI): domain Eukaryota; kingdom Metazoa; phylum Arthropoda; class Insecta; order Zygentoma; family Lepismatidae; genus Lepisma; species Lepisma saccharinum. The sequence continues at coordinate 8,622 of JAGDQP010056230.1, forward strand.
TATAATGATGCAAGCGGGAGGAATAAGAGAAAGGATAAAGCATCGGAAATAATGAAGTATTGGACTGCAGGAAAGTGACAGACAGGAGGCCAGGTTCAGCATTAGCTGAGAGGATACATCTGTATGCTTCTGCTGCCATCTCTTGCTAAGTGTGGCAGGTGAATTAGGATTGAGATTTTTGAAGTTACTGACACGAAAAGTTTCGCCAAATGTGCGCCAGTGATGTGAAATGTGTTCCGGTATGAGATAAAGTAGTTGAGATTTGGAGAAGTAAGGATGCTTATTGACGAGGATAGTTAGATGTTGTGGATTTCTGCAACGTAGAAAGAAGAACATAGTCATTGGGCCAATTCTGCCTTCGCATTCGCAAGACTCTGGGTTTGAAAGCAGCGGCCGACCGTCGTGATACATGTTTCTTCAAGGTTTTCCGCAGTTACACTAGGAAAATGCCGAGATGGTTCCTTCAACTTAGGCCCTGGATGACTTCTTCGTACATCCTTTTCCCTACCCTATCTCGTCCTGAGCCATAGATGCCCCGCGAATAAATCCCATAAGCGAATTCAATTCATTGAACGAAAATATCAGATATATCCAAATTGTTGCTCTGATGGTGTTATTTGACAGAGGTCTTTGAGTGATCTGATTCTTCTGTTGCTCTCCAAAAGCAATTTGAACCCTTTGAATGTCACAAGACTTTAGTAGAGTCTAACTAATATATGGTTCTTTGTTCTTAGCAGTAAGATATGCCACTCTGTAGGAAGCTTCAGGCAGTGAGTGTTGTGTAGATACGAAATCTAACTTGGGTAACTTATCAGTTGAGTTGAATCCAGCTCTGTTCTGTTTAAGAGACTCTAATATTTTTCTATGATTAGTCACTTATTAAAACACGAATATGGAAGGCAAACATAAAGATTGTTTTAAATATCCACCTACAGATGTCATTTGAACTACTTTGTCAATTGGATACACAAAGATTCCACTACATCTGGATATTTTGTATTATTGTTCGTGCACTGGGTACTAAACATTATTAAGAGCATTTACTGTCTTAGAGGAAGCAGCATAAATTCTGTTCCTGAGAGCTAGAAACACGTAAGTTCAATTTTGGCGAAAATGTGATAAATGCAATTCTGTACAGCATCGAAAGAGGCCTCAAATAATGTTTGTTCAATTCTTGGTATAAATGTGTTAATAATGTTGATAGGCAAGTCTGTTATTTAGTATTTCTATGAAATGAAGTATATTTTTTCTATTTTCTGGAAAACAAGGATTTGTGACTCACGCGCTTCTAGCTCCCAGGTACACAATTATCTAGCACTAGCGTGAAATAATCACGAATATTTGTCAAAAGAAAAGATCCTCCCATAGAAATTTGTTTCGGGCAGAAATCATGAAATATTTCTGGTTTCCTGTCTCGAAATGTTTTAATGAGAGCTCAGAATATTAATATTTATGTGCTGTGACCTATCTTAGATGAGAAATAGGGAGAACTTGCCTTGACCTTTATAGTGTTAGCAACATTTAAATGTCCTCAAAACTCGATAATACTTGTTTGATGATCGAACTTCTTTTGTTTTCCATAGGAGTGCCAGTTCAATTGAAAAGCCTTGGAATTCTACCTTGATGAATACTGATGAGCAGGCATTCTAGGAAGCACACAAAGGAAAACAAGGAGAGAGAAACTTATAATCCAGTATTCAACCTTTTGATCAAGTTACGAATAATTTTCAAAAATCAGAAAACAAGCCAATTATCTGCATCCTCATCGTCCGATATTTAGTAACCTTTAAAGTTTGAAGCGGAGTATTTTCGTCCTCAGCCAATAATGTCTGAAGATAATTCGTTGGTAAGTTCAGGTAACATGCTAAGAGCACGTAGTATCTGTACTGTGGTATTTGAAAGGAGCGGTTAGTCATAAGTACGTAAATTTTCTTTCCATGATGGATGAACATGATTCATGAAGTTGTGACTTGTAACGATCCTTGCACCCCATTAGGTTTGGCTGTCAGTTTTTCTCTGGTGAAAACCTCAATGAAGAAAAATTTCTCTTCAGGTTTCTACCAAGTCCCGTTAGAACATCTGTTTCCGCTGTAGTAGGGTGTTCTAATTAGTGTGATCGTTGTCGTGTGATGCTTTGGAGCGACATTTTCAAGCAGACGTTGTAAGAAAAAGAAGAAAAAATAGGTCATTTTGAGTTAGCATAGAGAAAAGGAAACACAATAATAGATCTACTATCGCAGAGACCTCTACAAAAACTAGGTGCTTTCTAGCACGGCTGCACAAACATACAATGGCACACAGACCCTTTTTAAATTTATTTCAACGTGGTGAAGTATTTGATTTCTTCTCTTTTAAGAATTTTCTTCTTATGTATCTGATTTGCTTTGCTATTAACAAAGGTACTATGGACTGTACTTAGTGAAGTGTCTGGCAACAGTTGTGAGGCGCAGCCCTCATTTGAGCGAGACACATGACCTCTGAACACCGTAATTAACTCCATTCGAAAACTATAATTTGCAGTAAGATCGATAAATCTACTCGAAAAACCCAAAGAAATTTATGTTTTAAGTTTCTGCGTTGTTTAGGCTACATTCCAAAACACAAAATAAAAGTTTGTTAATGAGGCTTGTTGTTTTAAATAATTATACACTCTCTCACAGGCTGTGATTTGCATAAATTGTTGGGGGAGAGGGCCATGATTGGAGGAGACAACTTGAAACTTAAAAAAACAAAAAAAAACATGAGAATCCGGCATTTGCATTAAATTGTCAGTGTATATCATCACGATAGGTGTTCGGATAGCCAGTCTACACGTATTTCGTCTACTCTACTACCTAGTTGCACATATATAAAAATTTAAAAACAAGTAATACAATGTAGAAATAAAGATGTTTTCTTCCTCTTAATATCCATCTTATACATGATTTGCTTGAAACAACGGAAGACTTGTACAAAGTAAACACAGCCATTAGCACTGAAAGCCTGTCAATGAAACTGTTCGAATACTTGATAGTGTGAACGCGAGGATTGCTGCGTACATTCCACTATCCACCAGGAAGCCTGATGATCTATCCGATTGCTATTAGATTTTTCCCTGACGCAAATCTCAACCGGACAGTGTGGAAGGCACTATTTACATGAAGACTCGACTACCCATCAGGTTTCTATTAGAGAAAGTATCTGCCAGGAAAACCTGAAGGTGTCAAACGGTCGTATGAAAACGAATGACAAATATAGAATTGACAGAGCTTACCATGATCAACAATAATACTTTACTTACATGAGAAAGAGGTGACTTGAAGAGTTAAAAAAAACAACACATTTTTAATTCAGTATATTAAGTGAACTAAAATTTGAACTCGGGACTTGAAATTGATGAACACTGGAATAAGTTATTAAAGAGGTTTAAAATAAATTTTATTCTTGGTGTAAAAGTTAAAATTTTTTCATGTTTAGTTTAGAGTTCCTTTATTTTTTATTTTTCTGTCCTTCTTTTTGCTTAATTTCCTTACATCACTTATAAATTAATTTCTACAGGACAAGGCTTAATTTGGTATTGCATGCTTAAATGTAGTAGAAACGGGTAGAGAGGGAACCAGTGGTTGTTGTTAATTATAAATTCAGTTTGTGTAGTCGGTACGGGGTTGGCTGGCAGGGGTCCTAATCAGGAACTGCAGATAGCTGTGTCCCTAGATGTTGTGTTGTTTATGTGATTTAATACGTCTGATGAAACTATTTTTTTAGTTAGTTGGTGAAACTGTTACACGTTTTTACATTTATAATAAAACGTATTTCCTGTGCTCAGCTATTATTTGATTTTACTGAAACATGTGTGATTTTTACAGCCGAGAAAAATAAAGTTCAGAGTATTTTTAAGCACTAGGATTCCGAGTTATAATGTTGTAAAATATAAGCTTCCGTTCTCCAAAAGTATGTAACGACCTTAAATCCTGTAATAAAATATATTTCAAAGTATTGTAGAAAATCACATTAAAAGGTAGAATTAGCTGGTACATATTTACCATCTTATAAGCATAAATTTAATTACACAAGTTTGCTGTAGGTATTTTGCTTTACCTTAGAACGAGATCAGCCTATATTATTTTGAATTCCTAGCAGATGAAATAAAGTATTAAAATGTTTGCAGTAAAAATATTCGGTTAGTCGTTACTAATGGTGTTCGGATATGTAAATTTTCTGGTGCCTTAAATAGAACCTAAACAAAATGTTCTTCTTATCACTTAAACTTGGACACGTGTGGCTTATTTAAATCATGATACAGGAACTTCGGGCTATTCTATCAGATGGTTTACATTTCATTTCAGTATTCTTTGATGTGAATATTAGTTTAGCTCCAT
>JAGDQP010056232.1:0-12979 GCA_022664845.1 Lepisma saccharinum
TACGGAGGGGCGAAACCTCGAAATTCACAGAAGTTAAATAAAGCCAATATTGGAGTTTCAGAACAAAGTACATCACTTTCGGGAGGTGATTCCAAACATTGAAACAAGTAAAAAAAAGGGTTACTATGAACCTTGGATGAAATTCGGCTTCGTTCTGGAAGTACAGCGTTCCCAAATTGGAGCCTAATGTTGACGGCTTGACGCCTAACAATGGGAAGAAAATAATTGTCAATAAATTAGAAACGATGCATTGAATGAAAATTGTGTTTGAGTAAATTTGTCTCTAACAAGATCGTGGATATCAGGAGTGAAAACATGATATGAGCAAGTTGTCAGTGCTGCCAACCCAACTCGTTTAAATGCTTCAAATGGCATTACGTCATGTTATTGGCATCTTCAATTGATGATAAACAACATCATCATCAGCACACATATCATCATCAGCAGCAGCAGTACATCACCATATGTACAGCACACACCTCAGTGTTGCAAAGTATGGATGAGACAGAAAGGTTTTCGCGATCTTATACAAACTACATATTTTCCTGGGACGTTTCATTGAGTGTATTATGTACAGTTGGCAGAACTGTACTGTGTGCTTTGCCTATGTTATTTATCATTACCAGCGGATGCCAAATACCTGAATATGGCGTAGCACAATTTGAAAAAAAATTAAACGTTATAGCAGATTGGCAACACTGACAACCTGATGACGTGTTTTCACTCCTGATATCCACCATCTTGTTACAAAGAAATTTACCCAAACGAAATTTTTATTCAATGAATTGTTTCTGATTTATTGAAATTTATTTATTCATTTTCTTCTCATTGTTAAGCGTCGGCTTAGGGCTACAAGTTAGAAATGCTGTATCTCCAAAATCAGGCGGAATTTCACCATTGTTCATAGGAACATTTTATAATTGTTTCGATGTCTGGAATCACCTTCAAAAAGCGATGTGCTGTGTTCTGAATCATCAATATTGCCTTTTTTTAATTTGTAAATTTGGAGGTTTCGCCCCCCTTAGCCCCATTCCCCCTTGCCAATCGCTCCTTAAAGTTTAGTATTCTCCATATCTCGCCATGCACTCTATCAGATTCAGTACGTTTGATTCGGATTTCAGCCGCAACATCATGACTTTCCCTTGTAAGTTTACCAATATTATTTTTGCTTTTTTTTCTTCTTTTATTTTGCAGACTTTCAGGATACGTCGTCTGACTGACAAGCTCTTGGCAACTGTATCCATCACTTCACTTAACCAGTGCGTTGAGAGCTCATTTTGTGGTGTACGAATAAAGAAGACCGGGGTGAAGAAGTTGATTGATACATTTCTCCTCCTCTTCAGCTGTTATCCAACCAATTTACTGACTGGGAGGAAAAAGGGCGCGGGGGGAGAGACAAAGAGAAACATTTCACCCATGAACTACACTTGTTTGTTAGCAACAACAAAAGAGCATCGGCTAGCGCAAAAATCAACCTCTCTCTCTCTCTCTCTCACACACACACACACACGCGCAGAGAGAAGGAGAGAAAGATTGTGCTCATGACGTCAGGAGTTATAGCTTCTTGTGCCAAGTAGTGTTGCAACCTAGTACACATGCTTAATTGTATCAATTTCACAAAATTTTCTCTCCAAATCACCTCTGTAGTGAAACCCTGAACCCTAATTTTGGAAAAGTGACCTTCTGGTCCTTTTGTAAAGTGAATTACTAATATTCCGGTTTTATTTTATTTTATCTTGGTTTCTGTTTGACTAAAACTAGAGAATCTGACCTGTAGAAGAAGTGTTCGCAACTGGAATACAACTGTTTGTGATTTCTGAACTGAAGAACATGGGAGATAAAAACAATGGTAACCCTCAATCAAGAAAAAAAAAGGAGTTGAGTATCGAAATACAATGGAACTGTGGAAATAGTTCAAGATAAAAACAACAAATAGCCGCGTGATTGATTGCATTGTTATTAACGTCCTAATCGAGCTGGTAAGCTACTAAGGATGGGACCTACAGTTTAACGTGGGCTCCGAACCACTTGTGAACGCACCGGGAATCGAACACGGGATTACAAGGCAGCGAGTGTTACCACTCACCCACAGGGGGGACACAAATTGCCGCATATTGGCCCCCCCGCTTTTTTTATGGGAAGCCGCATATGCCAGCAAGACAAAATGAAATTTTCCTAACGTTATGTCTAAATTCATGCTCAGTGTGGGTTATCATTGTTTTCCACCATGCTCTTTAATTTTGGGATGTCCGATATTTTATTTGCCCTCCTATTTTATCCAGGTGAAGGACTTACAGCCTTTATCAAAATTAAGCTGGAATGGTTACAAAATTATTTTAGCAGTTGACTGGAAGATTATATTTTTAAAAAAGGTTATTATGCGGTTACTCTGTGCACTCAATTTATCTGTATTTGTATAGGCACTAGCGCGTCAAAGAGACTGAGTGCATGTAATGCAAAATTGCCATAAAGGAATATTGTAGCCTTACAGTAGTGAAATAGTCTTCTAAATCAAGGTCTGCGGAACCAAACATTAAACCAAACAATCCCCCCTCTCCTCCCACACACACTATTTTCCAACATAGATGCTTTTTACAATAGCTATGAATTTGTTATACAAACCTATAAATATTATATTTCATGCATGATAGTGAATTTGTTGTAAAGTCATTTATGTTGTTGGAAAGCCAGAGTACGTAGTACAAACTCTCCAGGCTTACACGGAGACCAACGAGATTCACAAATTGATTTCAAGTGAGAACTTGTCCAAACTGCTATCCACCAGCTGGCATTGGAGCGGCCATTTTTTAAATTCTACTGAGACAGTACGGAGCCTTTGAGTCAAAATATACACAAAACAATAGGCACTCTTGGGCATTTCTCGGAACAGTTCCTTCTATCCGAGTGGTCAACTGTTTTTATTATTATTGGTATTTGACTGTCAATATATGACCTGCTACTTTGTCGTTGCAAAAGGAATCGCCTGCCAATGGCAATCAAACGCAAATAACGTTGCTTCTGGTGGACACAATTCTGTACCTGATGAGAAGGTATTCGGCATAGTAGAATGGACGTTGAAGAACAAATCGAGATTAAGAGGCCTCTGTACATACGGTGCGAGTGTGTGTGAGAAAGTTTTCACATTTTAAAGATCCTGGACACAAGACACGCAACAATAAAATTTTGGAGAAGCGGTCCCAATAATACATGTGAATGTGTATGAAATGAACTATCTGATGACCTTGTGAGATTTTAGCATTATTTATTGTAACTGAGAAATTACAATTTTCCCGTAAATGATGACGTCATTCGTCTACGCAATTCGAAAAGTCATTTTTTTTCGGAATTTTCCGAAAGTTGGAATTTCGAAATTCCGGAATCCAAATAATTTCTGAATTTCGGAATTGACTTTTGGACATCCGAACATTCCTAGTACGGAGGCTCCTTAAGGGTCAGTTCTACGTACAATCGATTGCTAAACTTCTGATCAGCGCTAAGTTGAGGCCATCTCTCATTTTGCGTACTCTCATTGGCCAAAATCAGACTTGGCCTCAACTTAGCGCTGACTAGAAGTATAGCGGTCGATTCTAGAACTGATTCTAAGAAGAGTGAAGAGTACGAGAGTGCTTATAACTAGTTTGGATCTATGAAAAAGTTATGAAGAGCTGAGAGGTCTATAATGTAAAGGAGTTGGATGCGTACTACAGTAAAATTAGCTCATAAGCTAAGCAAACAAATCTTCATTTAAAAAATTCCAACAAGAACTGGTAGAATTTCCATAAAGATTAAATGCTTATCGCACTCCCCGTTTAAAAGTACTCTCGACGAATTTAGGCTAATTGTCAAGAAGAGAAATAGAGAAGATGATACAGACGCTCTTATATATCCTTTTCTCCTTAAACACTACGCTTCTACTTCAACAAAGACGCTTGTTTTGAAAACTTTACAGTACTTGCACGACATTGTTATGTTTGACATTATTTTCTATCATAATTTTTGTAGCAACTGGCATATTTGTTTATATTTACCCATGGTGGTTGTAAAGGGATAATTTACAGAACAGTGGTTAGACCAGCAATGATGTACGGAGCAGAAACATGACCAATAAAGAAAGCATAAGAAAAGAGATTAGATGGCACCGAAATGAGAATGCTACGCTGGATGTGTGGCATAACAAGAAGAGACAAAGCGATAAATGTGAGAGTAAGAGGAAAAAAACAAAGTTGAAGAGATATCCAAGAAGATACAAGAAAGAAGATTGGTATGAACATGTGATGAGAAGAACAAATAAGTATGTAATTAGTCAAAAGAATGATGACAACGGAAGTAGAGTGCAAGAGAGGTAGAGGGAGGCCAAGAAGGAAATGGATGAATAGTGTTTAGAAGGAGGTCTAGGTTAGGGGAAGAAATTCAGGACAGGGCTTTGTGGAGATATATCAGAAACGTGAACCGTACGTAGGTGAGAATAGACGGAAAGATGAACAATAATTAATTTGTGCAAATATTTACTGCAGCATCCACAAAACAATAATCCAACTGTACTGAAGATGACATCTAACTGAAGCAATTTCTCCAAACAGGAGGCACGGTTACGTAATAGAATATTATTATTATTGGTTCCAGGATCTAGCTGTTGCAACCTCGAATTTTTTATTACCACTGTGGACGCAGGATGGATTCTTATTGAGGATCTCGCGGAATTTCTTCGTCAAATAGGAGGTTCGTACCTTAACTAAGTCTCTGCCGCTATCTTCCTCATCCTTTTATTCTTAAAGCAGTAGTGATATTCAACGGAATCAACAACCGGTTCACATTCCTTGTAACTTCTGTTGCAAGAAGATGTTGATGTTGACATCAAGGCTTTGTCACTTAATTTTTTCACATGCATCACATTTCATAAGAACAAAATTAGAAAAAAGATGCCACAATAAATTACAAACACTTTGCTAAAAGTGTAGTTTAGACTTCAATCATTGGCAGCAGCTTAAATAAGCGAACTTCTATCTTATAAGGTTAATGTAAAGAAACGATCTCCAACAAAAGATGGCAGCACTACCTCCGTATGGCTCTAATGTATTTTTTTATCCTTGCACGAAATTCCAATGCTGCTCCTACAAATTCAAGCCTAGAGAGTTCTAACTTTCAGGGAATAAAAGTTTATAACCAATTCAAGACTTCGATCAATGCTGATTTTTTTGTTTTCGTGTTTCTTCATTGTTGAAATGGCCTGATTGTTGTTGTGAATATCAAAACCTATAAAAATGCATTGAAATTTCGTGTAACAATAAAAGTACATGAGACATGTACGGAGATAGTGCTGCCATCTTTTGTTGGAGATCGTTGCTTTACATTAACCTTAATACTGAGTTGAAATCTGTTAAGATTATGATTCTATATCTGAGGAATTTTCTATTCTATTTATTGTATGGCGTACAACCACAAGCTTACTTAAATACGAAATATGCAGCACAGACCTTATTCATAGTTCTTTCTCGATAAATTAAATAACTGAAGGATGAAGTAAAGAATTACGCCTTCTGACATTGATAAATTCTGAAAATTGTTATAAAATTGTTACATTTGACATTAGAAGCACAAGGAACATCAATTTCCTTTGTAGATTCTAAAAAATGGAAAAAGAGAACTAAATACACCCCATTATATAAATAACAAAACTCTTTGCAACTACATGTACTTGTATGTAACGTTGAAAAATAAGTTAGAATGGATTTCATCCTCATGTGTCATCATCAACTGTTATTTTTAATGGAAGGAGACTGACAGAAGTTACGATGAAATGAGAATCTAATTTCTCTTTCGTTCTGTGAGGCTTCAATCTCGTCCTTCTTTTTCTTCGCTCATCTACAGCATGGAGTCCGTTTCTCAGCCAAGATTTGATATACTTTTCTGAATCCCATTTGTTGGCGGGTTGCCTTAGAAATTTAATACCAATCTTTTCTCACAGGTGTTACTAACCTTCAGTCTTTCTTTCAAATGTGCAGGTGAGGTTCATGAAGCTGAGTGCTTGTTCTAAACCTAAAACAAACTAACGTATTAATGATTTTTACAGCTTTTCTTGTGACAAGAGGGGGGGAGCTGTAATCGCTACATTCCTGTTATCCACAAAGGCCATGCAATCATTAATACAAGTAGGAAACGCAATTACTTTATTCAAAGTTCAAACTTCACCCTCTAAGGTGAAATAGTCACGTCAGAAGGTCAGATGGTAGAATTTAATACTGTAACTATATTTGATATTTGCCTGGGATGATCTCCAGCGTGAGTCTATTTTTCATGTTGCCAAAGACACTCTGGATTATCAAGTTAATGAATAATCTCTTGAAAATTGTTATTCTTTTACAACAGGATACCTCAAAAGTGTCGGAAGATATAATATCCTCAATCACTACTCTGTGCTGGTCTTCAGTGTCACTCGTTAAGTAGGAATCCCTTACAATCATTGTATGCAGTCGTTCAGCTTTCATAATGGCAGTATCTTTTTCTCCAAGACACAAAGAAAACAGTGACATTTCTTCTAAAAGTCAGTTATTAATACAATATCTTTCAAATAGTTTAAATTCTCTTAACCTAGATAACATTCCTTTTTATTTTCTATCGATAAAATAAAAATGCAGGGCCAGATAAGTTTTCCAAACATACTTTGTCGCTCTTTTTTAACTAGAAATTCATTTCATAATCCACTCACAGTTAGTTGCAACACTGTGAGTCTTTTAGTTCACTTCACAACTGGAAACAGTTGAATGAAATATGTTATTTTCACTCTGAATCGAACATTCTATTCGATTGACTTAACAATTAGTTCGGCGAATCAATCTAAATTTTAACAATCTGTTCGCGCGTGCCGGCTGAATATCACCACTGCCTGAATGACATAATTTCTCGACAAATAATCACACATCATCATCATAAATATACCATGGGTTCTATTTGAGAAAAGTTATGATTAAGAGAGTGCAACATAGGGGGGGGGATTTCCACACATAAGACTCTTACTGTCAACTTCATTTAAATTTGAATTTTTATTTATATCATTTAGGCATCTAAGGCTCAGGCTGGGATAGGGGAGGAGAAAGGATTCGAGAAGGTGTCGGCCAGGGCCTATGTTGAATGTGCCATACCGGCATTTTCGTGGTGTGACTGAGGAAAAAACCCTGAAAAACCTCGGTCAGGATGGTCGGCCGCTGGGATAGAACCCACGACCTCGCGAATGTTAAGCCAACGCTCTAGCACCGAACTACGGCGGCTCGGTTTGTCAAGTTCATGACAGTAGACGAACATACAGGACCCCTCTGAGCTACAGTCTTTTATCCTAAACTTTGTTCAAAATACTTTTATTGTTTTCAACTTTGCTTGTGATCTTGCTATGTTTTAACGTCACTATTTGTCGAGACATTTCGTTATTTGTGGCAATGCCTCATCATCTTTGCGTGCCTCTGATACCACTCAATTTTTGGCATTATTTACTTCAAAGTATTCGTTTTCTTTTTTTGATCTAAAAAGTTGATATTCATATGTGACCATATCTTTCGAAACACCCTGTATTGTTGCTAGTGTTACTACTTTTTTGTAGTAGTGCCAGTCCCGTTAGTTAATTGGCACACTGAAGATGATTATACCAGTTTTAGCAAGTTTTCTTTTATTATTTCTCCTTGAATTTGAAATATTCCTACGATATGCATAAGGAAATGTGAAATTAATAGCCAATATACGATTGACATTCCTGCAATGTTATGCAACCAAATTAACACCAGTGAGTTCGTGGTGGCCGATGTGAAAGGCTCCACTCTGAAATTGTTATATGCAAACCTAGTACACTTCTTCCTTCAATTTTGAATTTGAATTTTATTTTAAAGCCTTTCGGCAACTTTAGCTCAGGCCGGATGGGTGATGATGGATAGATAATTTATGGAATGAAAAAAGTGGGAGGAAGCGGGAGAACCCCGAGAAAACCCACGCACACGGTGTATGTCCACCACAAAGCCTCCTACATGATACGAGCATGGTTTGAACTGACGACCTCAAGCGCAAGAGGTGAGTGTTCTAACCGTTGAACTACCGCGGCCTCTGTCTTCAACGCGACGATATATCCATTTTCTGTGGATTTTCCAGCACTGCATTAAATAATCTGATGCTTTTAGAAAGAAGAATTTTAATTTATTTTAAGGCCTTTAGGGATCTTACGCTTAGAACTGAATAGGGTGAGGGAAAGTAGACGGATAGGGTCTATTTTTGTAGGTACCATTCCAGCATTTGCCTGAGGAAAAATCCTGGGAAAACATCAGGATGGTCAGCCAGTGGGATCGATCCAGGACCTCCCGAATGCTGGGCCAAAGCTCTTCCACAGCCACGGCCGCTTGGTCTTTAAAAATATGACGAACTACTGAGAGGAAGTATTGAGACTATTTAACACTGAAAAATGTAGAGATTAGATTATTAGGCCCCACGAAGAAGATTAGGTTATTTTACATTTTTATTATCTAAAATTTATCTAAGAAATAATTTCGATTTGTTTCCAGACAAATCTAATTTATTTAGAAATATCAGTTTTGGGAGAAGTGGTAGAGTGCATGGAGTCGTCGGTTCGATCCCTGCTAATACCATGTGGATTTTGTGGTGGACAAATATCGTGTGTGTGAGTTTTCTCAGGGTTCTTCCCTTTGCTATCACCTTCTTCATTCCACCAATTTTCCCATCATCCCCATGGCAATTCTACCTCCTCCGCACCCTCCTCACGAAAATCCTGGTTCCGTCACTGTCAAGTAGTAATTGATCTAATCCCGATATTTTGTATGATTCTGTTTAGAGCTACTTTCACTGTACCTTAAATTTCTCACACAAAGGAAACTCTGAAAGAGTACCACAGTTGGAAATACTGTTAACAGTTCGAAATTTAGTGCGCCGAATCCAACAACTCACTGACTTGCCTAGAGTGAGAGACTGAACTGAATAGCTTACGAGAACGATCGAGCCATTTGGCGGCGAACTGACAGAGGTTCAAAACAGCTGTTCGGTTCACTGTATACATAAACCCACGCGAGTGCAACACACTTCCAAGTGTTCTCGCTTGACCAAGGCACCTTCTTTATCTTTTTTTTTTTAATTCCGAAAACAAAAGAAAGTGGAAGCAACAAACAGTGGTCAATGAAACGTGTGGTGTTTTGTGTTGAAGAGCATTAACCTAGATTTTTGAAAGAACGAAAAAAAATAAGTTTGGAATACAATTTCGTCTTCCTGTAAAGGACAAAAAATTATCTGAACTATCCTTGTGCTATCTACAGCGTCACTTGTGAACTAAACTCACTGGCTTAAAAGATTAGGTAAGTGTGGCAAGGTCATATCAAACTTATTAATAACGTTACAACTTTGAACTTCCACTTACTTGTATCTTTTCTCCATAACAAGGTGGAATTTTCTTGTGATCAAATCTGGACAAGTACGTGTGTATGTATCCTAGAGTGTAAATATCTGTGTAACGAGACCTATGTGTTTGAGCCGGTTTGTCTTCAGCCACATAGGTTCCGGGTTCGAATCTCGATTAAAGCATGATGTACAAACTTGCAAATTTTCCGGTGTCCGAAACCTAAAATATTTGCTATGTATAGTAAAATATTGTAAGAATCAAGGACTAAAAACTTTAAAGTTAAAGGGGACTTAATAACAACATCAGGGGCGGACTGGTAACCAAAGGGCCCAACAGGGAAACCAAAGGGCCTACTCGGCAAACCAAACGCCTAAACACTGGTAACCTAAAGACCCTCGTGTTAGTGGGATTTCTGACGTGTGGATCCCCAAAACACCTTCCAAGGGCCTTTAACACCCATCATGGTAGTGGTCCCCAAAAATAACTTCTAAGGCCCTTACGCTTCTGATTAGCTCTCAAAATACAAAGATTTAAGTAAATATAATACCTTAAAAGAATATGAATGTATTAAAGTAACGTGCACTTACCATTAAACTTTTACATGGCCCTTTCTTGCGATTTATGAGGGTCCTACAGTAGGTCTGCTGAAAGTGTAACTTCAGCACTGCCTTTATATTGGTCATAACAAGTCTTGTGTGTCAAAATTACTAATTTTAGAATACCGGTAAGACCCTAAACGCACGAAAAAAAGTTTTAGTGCCAATTTCCACATTCAAATGGGCACACGAAGTGATAGTGAACAAATAGTGAAAACCACAGTCGGACATATTTAATTTCATAGAAGTACGTATAATATAAAAGTACCATAGCGAAGTGCTGTAGCGTTACTAGAGAAAAGTGAAAAATGAAGATCACCGATTCTCAACTTGAAGTCAGTTTCTCTCTGCCTGCTTCCGTTTAGGCGCTAGCCTGCGTCAAAAACTAAGAGCATATAGTACAAATATACCATAATACATCCTGGCTGAGGTTTTGTCCTGGGTTTCTTACCACAGTCATACCAGGCAAAAGTCGGGCTGGTACCTTTAAACTAGGTCCTGTAACTCCTGTTCGACTTTCTTACAACATCCTTCCCCTAACCTATGCGAGCCTAAATTAAGAGGGGCTCCTCTCCCCAACATTTTTTAAAATATTTAAAAAACTAAAAGTGTTATCAAAAATGTAAGTTCATAGCACCTATGAACTTACATTTTTGATAATACTCTTAGTTTTTTTTAAAAATATTTTTAAAAATGTTTAAAATTGTTGGAGCGAGGAGTCCTCTTATAGACGCCTAGAAGGCCATAAATATTATTTTCTAAATAAAAAGTATCAATTAAAAATTCTTAAGAAATTTAAAACAAGTTGCTAGTGCCCTCACACTTCATCTAAATTTGAGAGTTAGTGACGTATCAACACATTTTTTTTATATTAGAGATGTGTACCAACCATATCAAAATTAATATCCCCCTCTCCTCTCTCTCTGGAAACTTTATTAGTATAGTAAAACTTAATCCCATGTCACCATTAACTTAAGAGGCCTCGGTACCTAAGCTGCGCGTGTGTGTGTTATCATCTTTTTAAAGATACTATACAAATGACAAGCAAGAATGAAATTTTGGAAAGCGGACCCAATAAGATCTGTAGATACGTATCAAATGAACTACTTGGCATTGTTTATTTTAGCTGACAAATTACAATACCCGCTATGGCATAAGCATGTCATCATTTACGGGTATTCTAATTTCTCAGCTTACATAAACAATATCAAAATCTCAAATAGTTCATTTGATACATATTCACAAGTATTATTGGGGTTGCTTTTCAAAAAAAACAAAAAAAAACAATATGGACGCGTCTAATTCAAACTACCATCTCAAGAAGCACTTGTCTAATTGAGGGGGAGGGGCGATAATCAGGATCATGAAGTTGAATTAATTTGTGTCCTTTAGGTAACTCTTGGCTAAGCCACGATAGGGTAGGGAAAAGATTGTTAGCCTAGACCTAGTTTGAAGGTATTTATCTGCTGTGACTAAGAAAATTTCTCGCAAAAACTTAGTTAGGATGACCAACCTCTGGAATCGTACCCAGGACCTTCCGATTCCTAAACCAACGCATTATCAACTGAGCTACTGCGGTTCTGTGTCTATTGGTTCGAGTCAATTTCACAGGACTAAGTTCTATTTACAAATAACATCAAGGAGAAAGGGACTGGGATGAAGGAAAGAAGGCAGCAAAGGGCTTAGATGGATGGTATCATCCGGGCATTAGTCTGGTTGTAACTGACGAAAATCGTGTCTGGAAAAAAAATATGTCTGGATGACCGGCCGTGAAATGTGAACACAAGACCTTCCCATTGCTGGGGCATCCTTAGTAGCACATATGAATATCGGCCGATATTAATAACGCAAGATTTGTGGTTTTGATTGATGTTGTTATCGAATTTGGAATGGAATGGTAAACAATTTTGTTAATATTGGAGATTGATATTAACCGATTGAGGAAAGCACCATCCTTCACTGACATGTGAGATTAATTTACTGATTTAATAAACGTAATTACATATATTTTTACGGTAGTTTTAGAAAAATCCTGACCTTCATTACATCCTGTCTATATTACATTTGAAAATTTTCACACTTGCCTGGATTCGAACCTCCAACTTTGTAAGTTCCTGTCCGACATTTTTAACCAGTACACTAAGGAACTATCTTTCTAGAATAACGCTCCCACTATGCACTTCCTCGACTCAGACATCTAATACGGTGGCATAGACAACATTTTCATTACAGAAGGGAGAATGCAGAAGATTTATGGATACCACGTGTTAATTTTCGATTACGTAAACTTTTTTTCACATTACAGAACGCTCTTCTGAATGATATCGTCTAGTATTGATCGATATCGCGCAATAATCGTTATCCGCGTTATTGGTCCAGTATTGGACCATTTTGGGCCCAATAGACTTGTCCTCCTAGGGCTAGTTTTACCAACTGAACAACAACCGCTCGGTACAAGCATGTTTTCGCTACGTTTTATGATTTCTTTTTGTTCTCTCATTTCACGCTCAATATAAATGTACACCCAGATTCACACAAAATGGCCGTTTGGCAAAAACTGAAGCAAGTGATATGACAATCTAGATAGGTGAAACGTTTGTTTCAATACGCATTGAATGTTGGATCATTATTGCGTTATTGTGCAACTGCAACACTGAATATTTTCTGATCGGTCGTTTTCTTTGGATCTAAGTGTACATTGTACTGTACTACCAAGATAGAACTTAGGAAGCTAGTGTGGATTTTCTTCCTTTTCTCACATTTTATTTCAGAAACCTTGTACAGATAAACAAAGATGATTAATTAGCAGAGTTCACTATCCTTTGACGATTTTACGCCATTGATGAAGATTTTCATCCAAATATTTAAGTACTGACCGAACCAAAAACTAACGTTGTGGCTTAGCAAAGAGGCGTTCGCCCTGGTATCGGGAGGTTATGGTGGCGAGTGACCTTACCTCTCATAAACATTGTGATTTTTTCCTATTTATCCTCCGTAATGC
>JAGDQP010056234.1:0-12979 GCA_022664845.1 Lepisma saccharinum
TCTCTGTATCATACTAATTTCGCCCAGGAGAATAGAGAGAAAGTGGCACAAACAGAATAGGGTGGTGGCAGCCCTAGCCTTAAATTCACATCACGTTTCCCGCCTTGTGTTCCATATTTTGAGGTCCATGGTACATCCCAGTGACAATATTCTACAGGATGTTTAAGTATCATACTAATTTAGCTCTGGGAATGAAGATCTTTTACACTTTTAAACGGTATGGTCTATTAATTATGTAATTGCTATTATTCATTACGAAGCCTGTTGATGTTAAATTCCAGCATTAGGTATTGTTATAGGCGTTAAGATTGAATTATTATGTGTCACTACATAGTTTTTTATTTGTTTTGTTATTTGGCATTTTCAGGATGTATAAAATTTATATATTTGGAAACTGCACACCCTGTGTGTTGTACAGTGCAATATAACATACTACTGTACCGAACTTATTGCTTATGTAGAATTACCTATACTATGTACATGAATGTGGATATTTATAACGTAAAGGATCTGTTTTTATGTCTTTGTTTTCCACTTCTGTTGTTTGCTTGACTCTATAACATTTTAACACATTTTTGTCGATATATTAACACATGAAACAAGTCTGAAGCCAGAGAAAGAAGAAATATTAGATTCTCTTTCATTGGAATAGATTGCCTACAGCTTCGTGACTACATGTGTTAGTGAAAATAAAATAATACATAAATCTCCTTTTTCGTTTGGATTTTTATTCTTTTTCGGCTGGATTTCCTTTTGTATAGTACAAGAAATGTATCAACATACACACAAAAACACTAGTAGTCCTACGAGCATATTTCGTGTGTATACACCAAACTACATATAGAAAAAACAGTCATATAATCCTATACTACGAGTATGTACACAGCAGGGGGTAATACAAATCGATAACAATGCAGTACTAAAATTACTTGTAGATATATATTACAAAACCGTAAGGCGATGATTGACTACATAATGAAGCACTTCGTGGTAGGGAGACATGTGAAGACACGGCTGTCATAATCACTTGAAATTGAGTTTTGAAGTCCGGTGACATGACCTGTTCTCTCTTTGTATAGACATGAGCGCTAATTAGTTAAGGAAGGGTAATTACACTGCATGACAGATGAAATTTTAATACGTAAGGTTTCCAGTACAATGAATATGTAAGGCAGAAAGAAAAAACGACCCTTGATTTGAAAAGACATCCAGCAGCAAAAAATCGTTTGGGGTGGGTTGATGTGAGGATGTCAGGAAAGACAACTTTGAAGCTATACGGTTACTAAACAACTATACGATTACTAAACAACTATACGGTTACTTTGAAAGGTTTTACTGGAGAACAAAATCATTAGTGAAACAGAAGAAGGCGCGTGCAGAAGATTGACTGAAGGGGCAGCAAATATACAAAAATGGCCATACTTGATGATGTAAGAGAAAATTTATTGGATGGTTTGTCGCCAAGATACACAACTTTAGAGAAGAGAAGAAGGGAAGAAAGAGGGAGAGATGATATATCTGATCAAGTACCGTTGAGAGTCCATAGAAGGCATTTGTATGCTTTTTAGCGGCTTCGGGCAGCTAGGTTGCTCAAGCAAGAATACACACTTCTTTAAAAGAAAATGCACATAGTTGTTGTTTCTGGAGATATGTGCGTCTACATTCGAATGTGTTATAGTAATAGAGGTTTAATAATGTATGTTGGCTCGTAATCCTTGTATGGTGAGGATATAGACTGCTGAAATTTTGTAATGCAGCGTAAGTCGGAATGTTTCAATAATGGAGCTATACTCTCATATACATTTTGCATGAAGAACAACTTAGATTCTTATACGAATGTTAATATAAAAAAAACAGAAGTTGACTGGAAGTGTATTATGGTGTGTAGAATGTTCGAACCGATCGTGGGCCCCCGGGGTGCATGGAACAGTAATGAAATAGTGCGAAAATGGGAGGCAATTGAAACAAATCCAAGTAAAAGAATATTGTGGAACTTTGGTAAACTGTAATTTTATGTGGGGCAGTCTACTAACATTGAACGATTCGCCCTTTAGCTGTTGAAATCCACACATATGCCCCTGCCGGGACTCGAACCCGGGACCTTCGAGCCAATGGCCTACCATCGCAGACTGCTCACCCACCCGACAGCGTCGAATATTGTGGAGTTTGTCGATTGTGGAGTTTGTCGACTGAGCTCACTCTGCCAGTAGCGAATTTGATTAGATGCTGAGGATCCTTTCATGTAAGGGAAACACAAATGGAACACTGTAAAAATAGACTCGAGATTTTACAGTACAGATTTGTTGTTTCGTAACTATTGTTAACGTCAGTGAAACATCGCTGTTATTTAGTTTATCCACTATACAATATGAAAATAATATCTGGTCAGAGCCGAAATTTGCTGTCATATTGAAGAATGGTGTTTGGTAATCAGATTACTTCCTCTGTGCATTCTATGAGATCTCCCAGATAATAATAATATAAATAATGAGAAGAAACAGAAGACGAATAAGCCAATGCTGACGTATCAAATCTTAGGACATGCACATTATGGTGCACTTGGTAAGTTATTAACGCTACTACTCTACAATATACTCACGAATCGATTTGTAGCCCACATACACCCATATTTCATACACATTTGATACATGATAATGACTGCCATACAAAAATTCGTAATCAAAACCAGCTTTTGTAATATACTGCATAGTTGCTAGTTACAAGATGAGTTGACAAGTAACAAATTAAACGGGTATAATACAGCTCTACAGTTGTAGCGAGTATCAAGTTGACAAATTAATTCGTTTGTGTATTTAGTACTAGAGTATTAATTGGTTCGGGCATTAAACTGGTAACAGCATAGCTTAAAGAAGAAATACTGCATTGATAGGTTTTCAGACCTGTGACTGGAATAGAAATAACAGCCAGCCTAGCCAATTTAATACCGAAATGGTTGTGAGCCTAGATCCAGTGATTAATCACAACAGTTGTTTGTGGTAATTAACGTAATTTTCAACTATACAGAAATAACAGCAGCCAATGAAGGCATCTAAAACTGAATAGCGCAATGAATTAAATAAATACGTTAGTTAGGCTACGTCTTTTTACAAAGAGTTGTTCAGACATACTAGAGCAAATTGTCTATACTGTGATGTCATTGGATACATGTATGACACAATTGAAAACAAACAACGCACTGTGATTGGTCCATAATTTCTATAAAGACCCTCCACCGACAGGCGTTGAAATACAACAGGGATCAGTATCAGATTATACTCCCGATGAATTTTCATCTAACAATACTTCTCCCGGTTCAATCACCTACAAGGAAGGGGAACTCTCGCCTTCAAATTCTCCTACATACTCCAACAAATCAAACTCACCGTTGAATTTGTCTAAGAACGAAGTTCACTCTGGGGAAGGAATATCCACCTCTCAACACATTCCAAAAACAAGCCAATGTTCTAAAAGATGATGAGAAAGAATCAACTCATCAAAACAAAATGATCAACACTCTGATAATACGGTCATTACAAGTATTGATAATAGACACTCAGTAAATACAGATAATTACAATAAAAACTCTGAAACAGAACCTGTCAAAGAAACTGATATGAACCATACAGTCATTCTTAGCAATATGTCACAGGAATGTACTGATCCACTAACACTTCAAAACAGAATATGTGCTGTTATATAAATATATAAAATATATATTCCAAATATATAAATATAAATGGAATCAAGGAGAAGCTACATGAAACTTTACAGCTGGCGCATGATCAACAAATAGATGTAATTATTTTAAATGAAACTAAACTGATACCAAATATTCCAATTAACATCAAAGGATTTAATGTCTTCAGAAAAGATAAGTTAACATCACAGGGTGGGGTCGCAATCATTGTAAGAAATAGTATTTCTGCGCAAGAAATAACATTACCTAATAACCTACAGGATTCAAATACCACCCCTCTTCTAATCTCACTATATCATCAGCCTGATTCCATTTATGTGGCTACTCTTCATTCCAACCCACAAACCAACATCAACAGCAGTACTCCTTTAATAATACAAAAATGTCATTTTAATTGCAGACTTAAACAGTCAACACTCACTAATGGGGGACAAGAAAACTGATGATAATGGAAGGATTTTTAATTTCGACATCTTATTCAATCACCATTTATTCATGTGAATGTTGGACCAACTCGCTTTATGAATAATGTCGAATCAGCGCCTGACAGAATTCTTCTGTCCCCTGCAATCTATAACAGACTTATACACAAACTGGTCCAAAAAAGCCTCCCATCAGATCATGGCGAAATATATATTCACTTCAGTCTAGAAATAGACAAATCTAATAATATAATCAAATGCATTAACTATAACAAAGCCAACTGGGAACTCTTTCAGCAAATGATCCAACACGAACTAGAAAAAATAGATATTAACATTAAAACCCCAGATGATATAAATAGGGTTAACGATATAATCGTCCAAACCATGCAGTCTGCTTTGAAGCAATCAATTCCCCCAGGAAAGATCATTTTAGGCGTAGAAAGGTTACCAGCGGACATAGTACAGCTATTAGAAATAAGCGTCAACTCACAATAGACCTTCACAAAAGACCTTCAGACTACTTAAAACAAGAAATTAACCAGTTAAACAAAGTCATCAAAAAGGAAAGGAAGTTGTTTAGAGAACATAGAATCAATGAGCAAATATGTGTACTGGAGGAAGCCTACTACAAAAATCCTAAGATATTTTGGAAAACCATTAAAGCAAAAAGTAACTAAACTACAAGAAAAACCTTACCAGCCCAAATAGACAACACTCCAATATCAGATAACAAGGATTTTACAAAAAAATTCTATACAAAATTTAAAGAAAGAACAAGTGACGACCGAGACTATCCAGAGGAAATTCAGAGAGAGGTCGCGAGAACGGCTGAAAACATACGATCCATTATAGACCATTCCATAGATGTTGTTAACTTGGACAGACAGGACAACAATGACAGGCACATTGACATACTTCTGGATGAAATTTCACAGGAAGAAATTATCAACATTCTAAAAAAGGAAAAATCAACTGCTCCGGGCCCTGATACTATACCATATATCGCTCTCAAGAAAACTCCAAACATATTATACAATATTCTCACACAATTGTTCAACGCCTCACTCAAAACTGGTTTTCTACCTGCATCATGGAAATCAGCCTACACCATTTTTATACCGAAGGCTAACAAAAGTAAATCTATTTCAGACAATTACCGCCCTATAACCTTAACGAGCACAATTGCTAAATTGTGTGAAACAGTCATGACCAAAAGATTAAATAAATATTTAGAAGAAAGAAACTTAATTACAGATAGCCAGGCAGGATTTCGAACACAAATTTCTACCATTGATCAACTGATCAGAATCACAACCGATATCCAAAGAGCGTTGAATAAAGGAAATAGAGCTGCCGCAGTCTTCATGGACTTAACCTCGGCATTCGACACCGTCTGGCATGACGGTCTGCTGTATAAACTCTTCCTACTTAATTTACCAACAACAATCATTCGATGGTTAAATAACTTTCTCACAAATAGAACAACACAAGTTAGAACAGAGGACGTTCTCTCGGACATAATAAACATTAAACGCGGTGTCCCTCAGGGCGCAGCATTGATTCCGACCCTTTATCTCATTGATGTAAATGACACCCAACAACCAAAAACTGTATATACAAAACTGGGACTTTTTGCTGACGAAACTGCGTATTGGATCAGTGCTCGAAATGCTGAAATTGCAACCAAACAATTACAGACGATAACTGACGTATTTGTCTCATGGTGTCGAACTTGGAAGCTACACTTGAACCAAAATAAAACTCAGTTCATACTTTTCTACCCGTCGGCAGGGGAACTCGCAAAGACAAGGAAGAGTTCATCAAAATTTTAAAAAAATCAAACCAAAAACAACCGCCAAATACTTAGGAGTTTCTATGGACCAGAGGCTTAACTTCAAAATGCACATTAAAGAAAGACAGACTAAAGGACTCAAAACTCATGCTTTGTTAAAATCCTATTTCCGTTCAACACTTTCACAAACCATAAAGATTAGACTATATTTAGCAATCCTAAGACCTATGACTATGTACGGGCATGAACTATTTCATTCAGATATAAATTTAGAAAAGATAGAGAAATTCGACAGATTTTGGATTCGTTATATGGAAAAGATGTGGACTGCGGACAAAATACACCTATATAGCAGGATACCCATTGTACCCATTGATACCTATTTGAAGGAGCACAAGAAAAGATACATAGAACTGGCTAAACAGAAAAAAATTATACATGAAAACCTACCAAATCACATCAATGACAGAACCATCAAACATAAGATAACTTATAAAGAATTACTTACATATTAAAACTAACACAGGCATACTCAATAGTTAAAGAACAAAACATCAACTTTTAATCTTCGCTACGGATCTGAAATAGAGCTCAAAAAAATTAATTCTCCAAACAAACATCATGGAGGCGTAAAAATACGAAATATTACTTCCTACCACCTAAACAAATCTAACCAACCTCTATACCCTAACCTGTCTTGGGATTCTGGCAGTTTTTACGTATGTGCGAATTATTGGAGACGAACTCATTCTTTCGGTCTGTGCTTTTGGGCTCATATCATATTATTAGGGGAAAACGTGGATTTTACTGGAGGTTTGCTTGACGCGTTGCCTGGGTCCGGGTGCTTAATCCGATTCATTTTCTTTTCAAATTAAATAAATATCAAAATTCTCAAATAATTATAATTAATTATTTCTTACGACGAAAGTAGCTATTTGGAGCTAGAAGTCCAGTCAGGGGGGTCCTGCGGACCCATGGCATTATTACGACAGCGGCGGCGTTGAACTCAGAACCGGGCACGATGGCAGTTTGTGAATGTTCGAGTTTTGATGTGAGTGACAATTGTATTCTGAAAGCAATCAACCAATGGAGTCCAGCATTTGCTGTTACATGTATCCAGTGCTACGCAGGCATTCCCCTAGAATCTGAAAGTCACGATTGTACCAGTCTCTCGATGGAAGTCTTGAAAGAGGGAGTTTTGGAGACGTTAGCTTTTTTCAATACAAATTATAAACTCTACAAAATACTTGTAGACATGCATCCAGATCAAGACATCCCAGTAGGAAGATTTTTAACCACATATGTACAGAAGATAGTAAATGACGACGATCTAGAAGCAATATACGACATGTTATGGGCAAAGGACTATAGACATGGAACTTCACTTTTGACTTTTGAACGTGATTAAAAATAAAAGTCAACGATTGTAATTAAGGAAGGTGTTTATTGTGCAATTATCTGATACAGTTTGTTATTATTACATAGAACTCTACAGAATAATAGAAATATTTACAAGACAAGGTGTAAACACAGTTCAATTGTACAAAATATTGTAATTACACAAAAGAGTGATATAAAAAGTACACTGATCCAGATCAAAATGGTATAACCACCGGGATACAGTTTTTGTAGAAACATTGCAACAAAATAAGGCTGTCTATCCATTAGGATACAGTTTGTGTCATTTCATATAATTATGAATACAGATTGTGCCATTTAAACTTGTTTTGTCATTTCATATTAAAACAAACTGCTACAGAATAATGCAGTAAAACTCGTAGGATACAGTTTTTGTCATTTCATGTACACAAATCTGTAGTGCTGAATGTTGTCTAACCTGTAGGAGAAAGTATATGTCGTTTCTATAAACAAATTAGTACAAAAATAATGTGGTATAACCACCAGGATACAGTTAGCATTGATGTATATCAACTAGTTATATTGATTTACACAAATTGATTCAAATGAAAATTATCTATCAAGAATAAACTTCCTCGTGTTTGTAAACCAATAGTAACAAACAGTTGTACAATGACATGTACTAATATTGTAAACAGCAACCACATACCACAAATGGTTCAATTGGCTTTAATTTCCGTCGCCTGTGCTGATGAACCACAGCATGTAACTTTGCCTGAGGCTTACATACGACACGGTAGTCTGGTTTTCGAGTGATGTGATTTGGAGTAAAGATTTGTTTTCCATTTATACTTTTCCTAACTAAATTATACATATCCTTAAACGTTATTTCCTTTCTTGTTCGATGATTTAAGGTAATACCTTGTATTTTGATCACATGTTCCAGACTCCCTGTGGCTATTTTCTTTAGCTCATAAGAATACTGTTTCGTACCAGCAGCAGCAGTGAATATCCGAATTTCTCATCCCAGGAGGCAGTTCATCCTTCAACTGCCCGAGGTAATAACCTAAAGACTGCAAGGGCGGTTCGTCCCGCCGTCTAACATAGATAATGCTATCGGTATGGCAGTACACGAGACGTGCTCTACCAACAGTGCTCATAGCCTCATACAGACGTAGCCGTGCCCATGAGGAAATAAAGGCGGCAAGCATAACGTTGCTGACTGCATAGGGGTGTTTTCAGTTTCCAAATCACGATATGTAACAACAAGTTTACTACCAATAAGATTAACATGTTGGATTTCCAACTGGGAAGAATAGGCAATTTCATTGATTCCTGTGTTGTAGCGACAACCTTCTTTTTTGGAAGGTCGCACCTCTGAGCCCATTTTCCGAACAACGTGTTTAAATATATCTTTGAAATGAATCGCAGTCTCATTTTTGTTGATGTTATCATACTCCAGCTTAATCCCCTCGTGATCGATAGCTGTTGTCTATTCTCTTCACTGTGACAACTATCAGGAAAACCCGAGGCTTCCTGTTTGATATTGGGGAACGCATTTACATAAGGTGGAAATAAGTTCATTGACATTTCCGTTTCCCAAATTTCGTAAGTATGAAGAATTACATACCCTTCTGCTAATGCAACATGAAGCTCGAATGTACAAAGTACACCGTTAATGGCACGTTGTTCGTGTATACCAGTATGTAAACTTCCATACAGGATCTACAAAGACCAGATAATAGTCTGTTATGAGCATTGTATGGTAAAATTGGTATTGCCAAATTCGTAGGAGGTAACACCTTACAAAAGGCATGACCCTGAACGTGAGTTTGTGTTTAGTTAATTTTCGATTTTTCATAACACTTTCTGCAGTAAGATGTCCTCGTAATTGAAATGGTACGTATAATGGCTTTCCTACAGTGCATCTGGAACTTTCTATACTAAATTCTACTTTGCTTGCGGGGTCAACATCCCCAAGCAAATTCTCCATGGCAAACTTAAACATATTGGTCACGAACATCTCGGGATCCCGAATAGTTGTTTCAACTGGCTTAATCGTTATATCACGGCCTTGCAATGAAAAATTTAGTTTATAGCGGAGAAAGATATATAAAACAGGGTGCGAGCTCAGGATAAATCAAATGAAAATAGTAAAATATGTAGGTTAGCAACACTTAATTTTAGTCACACGTAGAACCGATGAATCCTTCCTCTCTATTAGACTACTAGAGCGTTTGTGGTTTCAGGGAGCAGTGTTGCGGAGAGACGATTGTCCTTTTGAATGCAGATTGTTCTTTGGAAAGCTTCCATTGTCGGAACTGGTTCTTTGATAGTCTTTTGCTATCGTCTGCTATCATGAGCTATCATGACAGAAAAATATTTTAAATTAATAAAACATGAATCAAGTTGTCTTTGTGCATCTGCTTATATCATGTTAGGATCTTTTTAATCTGTTTTTCTTTAGTTGTTGACAATTATTCTACAATGCTGTATCATGCGTTGTCCAAATATGGTATTACTTGTACTAAGTTCTTGTGAGATCGCACTGTTGGTCATAAAAAACATATTTTTGCATTCAACGTTGGAGGTCCGCACTGTGCATGTTACCTGCAAATACGAGTTTTATATAATAGCTTTCTTTCGCGTCCGTGCTTCTGTGATATATTCTACAGTTACTGCTCCGTGAGCTCTGTTTGTACGTGCGTCTTAAAGTAGACAGATCTGCTCCACCGTTCTGTATAAGCTGTACAAATTGTTTTGTTGCTACCTTGTGTATTATGTTACTGTTCATGTTATGGAAAATCCAATCGATGTTTTGCTTGCTAGGCAAGAAATGCAAGGGTGTGACCACCTCAAAACTGCTTTTTAGTGCTCGGTGTCTCTGTGTTACTACAAAATGGTAGGATTCCAAGCTGAGGAAACGGATCCCGACATGTTATTGCATTATCTCTTATACTACTTTTGGAACGATGAAGAAGTTGTTTTACAAAGATGTGCAACTGTCTAAGATATTCTTGAATGAGGTATTACGCATTCTTCGGAAGTGTTGAAAGTAAAGAACTAGCATGGAGTTATAATCGTGAGTTGGTACCAGATTATGATGGTTGCATTCCACAGGAAGCTATCGATTTCTTTCGTATAAAACATGTTCTAGAGGTTGTGAGGTGTGCATGGAACAGGATAGTGATGATGTGTATAGTGACGTGGATGGCGACTGTATTGATGACTGTGTGTGTAACCACTCTCAAGGATAGTGCTACGAATATAGACGTGAAATAGTGGATGAAAAACCATGATGTATGGTGCAGGTGCTGGTGATGGACCGCAGTTTGAAAATATAACAGAAAAACAAAAACATAAAATAAATTTTCAATTGCAGGGCCGTGAAATAACGATTAGGCCTGTTGAAACAACTATTCGGGATCTCGAGGTGTTCGTGACCAATATATTTAAGTTTGCCATGGACTGGGGGTGTCGACCCCACAAAAAAGTAACATTTACTATAGAAAGTTCTAAATGCACTGTAGGAAAGCAGTATACATACCATTTCAATTACGAGGACATCTTTTAAGAAAATTCGAAAATGTACTAAATCCAAACGAGGAATTTTTATTAGGTGACGATATTACCATAAGGGTGGATATTACAGATCCAGTCGAGGGCATCGGCGGCGTTGTAATGATGGGTAATTGCCATTTACAGAGTATCTGCAGAAAGATATAATTACTGTGGGTTTGGTTCCCGACTGACTTTGACGAGCATTAGCTTTAAGGGAACTACGTGCAAATAAAGAACTGCCCATATATATGAAATATATGAAAAAACTTATTGAACATTGGCGTGCCAAGTCCGCTGAACTGTTTTATTTTGCAGGAGTAGATTTAAGCAGTAATAATGGGTGTAGATTACATGATATAAATAGGTTTAAAAAGCACTTTGGAAATGAATATCAAATTATTGTGTATGGTTGTGTTTCAAGACGCGTCAACACAAGGAAATGTATGTTGCCCCAACAGCAAAGAAGAACTTTTTGAGTTATGAAAATAATCACTATGATGTTATTAAGACTATTTCTGCATTCCTAGGATGCAAGGAGTATTGTGATTATTGTCTTACTCCCTATGCAGAACGACGGTTCCATACATGTCCAAATATATGTAGTCTACGCGAAACATATCATCCTGATACAGACAGTAATGATGAAACGAAACACTATTGTGAGAAGCGTCACCGTACCTTTGCAAATCAGCTGTGTTTTGAAAGACATGAAACCATAGCAAAACCTAAAAAATTAAGTAATCATTTTCATGTATGTGTCCAGTGCGGTGTTAAACTTCATTGGCGCAGTAGATGCTCGAAACATGTATGTGGTGAACATGTCTGTAAAAGGTGTGGAGAAAATGTAAATGAGAACCATATCGGTTACGTTCATCCAGAGCATTCTAAACGCGTAGGGAATTTCTTACTCATTGTATTCGATATTGAAACTATGCGGTTAAATGCGAACTACTAAAATATTGTCAAAATGTCGTACGTATCCTAACTTTGGCGCTTATTCGGCTTTCTAATCTTATTTTAAGTAAGACGGACGGACTTCAATGTTTTCTGCAGGCGCAATGCTTTGTTATCATTCCTGCTATCTTAATACCATCCTTGTTATTCCACCATGAGGATTTCGCCATGGGACAAATCAAAGCAAGCGAGCTAGCATGTGGCTTAGGTATATGGAATGTACACATAATGTTAAG
Organism: Lepisma saccharinum; assembly: GCA_022664845.1. Classification (NCBI taxonomy): domain Eukaryota; kingdom Metazoa; phylum Arthropoda; class Insecta; order Zygentoma; family Lepismatidae; genus Lepisma; species Lepisma saccharinum. The sequence goes on from JAGDQP010056234.1 coordinate 12,025, forward strand.
ATGCAAATCTATGAAAGAAGTGGCCAGGCGCAATTTAAACATTTCAAATTAGATGGTTATGATAATAATACGTATACAGCTTACGAATGTTATGGTTGCTATTATCATGGCCACGACTGTATTTCCCAACTCAGGGATCAGTCTATAGATAAACAAGGACGTAGTCTACATAGTCGATATGCTGAAACCATGGCAAGGGACGCGTTATTACGTAATGCATGCAAGTTGAACGTTGTATTCATATGCGAATGTCAGTGGCATAAACAGGTGACAACCTCACTGGAAATTCAAACTTTTCTTCCTGATCACTGTTCTAATATTGAAAAATCACTACGTCCTAAAGATGTCTTTAAGGGCGGACGTGTGAAGTGTTTCCAAGCTCGTTGTGGATGCCCCGAATCGGAAACAATTGATTATTTAGACTAGAACCTCTGCGTAACGGCTACCAAACCACTTCCGGTTGGATCTGTAACCATCCATAAAGGCATGGACGCGTCTGATCCAACTCAGGTTCAGGGTCTTGTCTTTTGTAAGGTGTTACCTCCTACGAATCTGGCTATTCCCATTTTATCATACAATGCTCATAACAGACTAAAATTTGGTCTCCGCAGATCCTGTATGGAAGTTTTACATACTGGTGAATACTGAAGGACAACGTGCCATTAAAGGCGTATTTTGTACATCCGAGCTTCATGTTGCATTAGCAGAAGAGTATGTGATTGTACGTACTTCCGAAATTTGAGAAACGGAAACGTCAATGAACTTATTTCCACCTTATGTAAATATGTTCCACAAAATGATGCAGGAAGCCTCGGGTTTTCCTAATACTTGTCACAGTGACGAGAATAGACAACAGTATCTTTCCGATTATTTCGATCACGAGGGGATTCTGCTGGAGTATGATAACATCAACAAAAATGAGATTGCGACTCATCTCAAATATATTTAAACTCGT
>JAGDQP010056235.1:0-12979 GCA_022664845.1 Lepisma saccharinum
TTGTTAATAGTGACTTGATATCCTTCGTACCTTGTTAGCAGGCACGTCTGAAGTGAGTGAACAATTCACTCCCCATACCTTGTCACCAAACCCTACATATAATCATTTTGGCAACATTGGCTCAGGTCGAATGTAAGAATTGTTCGAATGAAGAAAGTGGGTGGAAATTGGAGACTTTCGAGACATTCCTCACCTATAATGATTATCAGAAAACGTACATAGGATGAATGGGAATCAAACCGTGGACTCACGCACGAGAGGAACGCTCTACCTTCGAGCCTGCACGGCCTACCAGCAATAGTAGTATGACATCATACGTATTTGTTCAGTTTCAAAAAGTGAAAGGGGGAGAAAGAAAACAGTTAATTCGAAAGTATAGTGTCATAATAATGGTTCACAGCTCTGTCCAAGGGAGCTAAAGACCGATAGACGAGATACATCATTTGTGCTATCCACTTGCATAATAGACCGGGTGCATCATATGTATCCACGTCAGTGAATGATGGCTGCACGTTGCATTGCTGGGCATCATTGAGTGTTGTATACTACGCAGGAAATGGAAAATTCAATACAAAAAGATATACTTGAAAAATGTTATAGATCCAAAATTTTCCAGAACTCGACTTGGTGTTGGTCATCTATGGAATACAAGATTACATACGGCACAGGGTATCAATGTGACGTACATACGGGAGACAAATTGATGAGAGTTTACCGTCCCGAAACTGGCTTTCGTAATGATTAGGTTAAAGGACTGAATTATTTTTACTAAATCGTACAGAGATTTTAACGTTATTGTGGATCCCTTTAAACAAAGATGTTATATTTTTTTTTAGGATGCTCCCATGCGATGTACGGTTGTATAACTTACAGAGAATTTACTTAAAATTACGTGGCTTTGCTTATGAAGATAAACATCAGCCTTGCTATATTAATGAAGTCAATGTTACAGTTTGCACGATGTAATACAATAGTATAATCGGTTGACGGATACAATAAATTGCATTCGTGATTGAATATTGACTTAGTAGGCTACAGTAGAACCTCCAATAAAATACAATAGCTACGCCCGACTGTACTTATTCCGACTTAACAACCGAGTGTGTGTTAACATTTTTTAGGGACGGGTTATCATGCTTTAGTATAATTTCCAAATTATGATTTAGGGATATTCCGTTAGAATCCGGCCATGAGTATGTAGATCTATCCAAGAAAATGATTTCACTACGTATTCTGGGTGTATTAAAAACTTCATATGTTTATGATCAAATATACTAGGCACATATAAAGCCCTGATCGATTATATCCAAGTGTTGCGTACATTTATCACAAAATTTAAGATAGTAGCATACAGAATAGGTTATTCTTGTGGTTGAAAGATGCATAACATAGATGGGCTTGTGGCGGCAAAGATTTTCACTCTTTATAATTTTTAATACTCACTGAGACATTCTGGTTCAATCAGGTATAGAAATAAATCGATTTTATAGTACTAAGAAACCGCGTTAACCTTTTTTCATAGAAGAGACATATAGAATCATCATATAATAATCTTAGTTGGATTCATAAAGTCTTCCTAATGTATTATTAACTTTTTGTTAAGATTTGTTAACTTCTGCTTAACTGTGTGTATAGACTGTCCATTGGAAAGGATTTTTTTACTTGATTTGCATAATATATTGTTTGACTTAAAGATTCGTAGACTATCATATTTATGAGCGAATGAGTTATAAATGAAGTTGCAATATAATACTTGGCTCGCACGATAATTCAAAGTATGCCCCGAATTTTGTAAACATACTAGATTTCATTTCTAACTATATTCTTTATAACTTATGCGTATTTTATTTCGCCCAAATAAAGATTTGCATCTCCTGTTCGTCTTTTATTGTTTTGGTTATTTTTCCCAGACAATTTCCTTTACTTAGCAACACCTGTTCAACTTGTCTCTGCACATTAGTAACAGGGTAAGTAATTGAGTAACTAAGTAATTAAGTAACTATCGCAATATATGAGGCGGTCCTTAGGAATAATGTCCAGAAAATCATAAAAATTGGCCTTAGATCACGAAGATATGCACCCGCTATGGTAAACGCATCAGATCTATTTTCGTTTTCCAAGCACTCAAACGCCACTAGTATATTCTCTTGTTAAAGAAGTGACGCGTTTCGGATTTCCAGGTTGTTGGCCTTAAAATTTGCGAGAAGCTTTCGCATCACTGAAAACTCGAGTCACTGATAGATCGGTCCTCTGTATCCGTTCTCGAAAGAAGGAATTCAGGAATGTTTTAGAAATATAGTCGCATCCGTTGTTATGCTGCATTGTGTCATATTCAATACATGTTGCTTTAACATGGCCATAATCATGAATATATGTCTGATTTTTTCTCTTCCTTGGTAAAATAGCTATTAAACATATTGGCTTCCTGTTTAGTTTTAAGAAAAATATCCTCATATCACTTGAATATCTACTCAATCATATTCATCTGCCAAATTTCGTAAGTGATTAAAATGATATAGCCTTTAACGCCGTATGCAGTTCAGAGTACAAAATATTCCTCTGAAGCTTACATTTACTCTGTTTGACTATGCTTACATTTAATCCATTCAAAACCACTAACGAGTCGATTTTTGGAACTTTATGGCAAATCAGGTAGAGTAAAATCGTATGGAGGAGGTACCTTGCAGTGATAAGTCACCTTGAGATATGCTAAGTATTCATCCTCACTGCATGGATATATTGATCGGTAGCATTGTTTATGTTCCCCATTAAATGCGTTAGAAAAATGACGAATTTGAGTAATGCAAGTATGGTCGTGCCATTAACTCTCGTAAAATTCGTAAGCAGTATGACTATCCTTCTCGTATTAATTTGTTTGAAGCATTTAAATGAATATTCAATATAATTTTCTTAAGAATGCACTTTAATGTTATTTTTATACTCAATATATCTTAGACATTCTTTCACTTCTACTTGGCTGGTCCCGATGCTAAAAACCTGATGATGGTATGATTCGTTTTGTTTCCATGTAGGTGGTATTGCATTGCACAGGTGTTATAGTGCTTGTCTGCAGGACACACTGTATAGCGACAGTTTGCTCCTCAATAATGTTCGAGTATATAATCAGTAACTGCAATACAGGAAATTTACTATAACCATTGGGAAAGAAAATATACAACCTGTAAAAAAGACTCTCCCACTAAATTTTGCAATGCTGGAATACATAACTTTGCATGGCATGAGATAGGCAACTGTCAAAATTTCGTCAAGTCATCACCACATTTTGGATTTAGGTAGATTATGATTAAAAAAGACACGGTGTTTGTAAGGGGATGTTTCTCGATTTATTTTTTAGGTATTTTGAGTCGTTTCCCAGATATTGGGCCATATTGACAACATTCCGTCGGTTCATCACAAAACTTTGGATTTAGGTAGATTATGATAAGAAACAACAAAGAGTCCGTTAGGGGAGTTTTTCCATTTTTTGTTGCGATATTTTGAGCGGTTTTCGAGATATTGGGATAAATTGCCAAAATTACGTTGGATCTTCAGCAAACTCTCGATTTTGGGTAGATTATGATGACAAACGACAACGTGGTTCTAAGGGGAGGTTGTTCGATTTATTTTTGCGATATTTTGAGTCGTTTTTGAGTTACCCATTTTAACCCCACATAGTACACAATATCCAGATAAAATTAATTTCTACCAATATTTAACCAGGATAGTACACTAGAGAACAATAGCTCCTTATTAGGCCCCAATTAACAAAGCAAACATTTCATAAAAGGCCACAAAAGCTTTTTACATCATCTATTTAATATAGCAGAAATTAGACAGGAATGTATGGCATCTATTCTACAGATTACAACCCCTATTGCACAACCACTAATTAGCATAGCAGAGATTACATAAGCAACGTGCTTAAAGTCATATAACGGAGATTCCAACGCGGCCCCCTAGCTGGCTATTTCATGTATATTTTGCCAACACATTTTTTTGTGACAACAGGTACCTAGCAGAAATCGTAACAGGGCTGTGTAAAAATTGAAGGCCGTTTCTCATACCTAACCTCTCATAATAGGACACACTCGGCCGAATGGGCAATGTCGGTCAATATACGTTTGCTGACTAAGCTCATATAACCATAACGAAGGGTCACTAATAGGTGAAAACGGCCTATATATAGTATTTTAATACTACCAGGGCCTAAGTTAACAAAATTGAGCAAAAGTTAAATATCAAATATTTAACCTTGTATATTTTATAACCGGCTAGACATATTGAGATTTTGTTTTCACATTAATGGTTAGGGTGTTAAATATTAGATTTGGAAAAATTGGTGACCTTTAGGTCAAACGTTAAATATTTAAGCGTGAATATCTCGTAAATAACAACACATGTCGATATAATTTTGTTTTTACATTTAGTATAGAGGATTTGAAAAAAGTGGTGATCTGGAGGCTAAAGGTCAAATTTGAAGTTAGTTTGCTTACTTCGCCTCTCGTTGTCGTAGAATAATGAAACATATAATGCAATTTATTTTAGTCTCGGAAGTGTTAAATATGAAAACAACTTTTTTCTACCTATTTTCGCTTCCAAGAAATGGCGGTTCGAATTTTGTCGATTTTTTACATTTTAAACGCAGAAATGAGAAACTCACATAGTATATGTTATTTGGGATGGTGATGGAGAATATAATATTTGCTTCTCTCTTCCACATACTATTTGCAAAACATAGTTGTTCGAATTTTGACATTTTAAAAGCAGAGATGAGAAACTAGCAAAATTATATGTTATTTGGGTCGCTGATGCTGTATATGAAATTTGTTTTCTCTACCACCTACCCTTTCCAAAATATAGCGGTTCGAATTTTGACATTTTAGACTCAATATTAAAAACTCGCACATTATACATTATTTTGGGTCGCTGATGCAGTATGTGACATTTCTATTTCTCTGCCACTTATTGTTTCCAAAATATGACAGTTTGAATTTGTCGAATTTTGACATTTTAGACGCAAAATGGAGGAACTCGCAAATTATATGTTATTTGGGTCGCTGATGCAGAATGTGAAATTTGCTTATCTCTAAATATTGTCGCTTTCAAATTATGGTGGTTTGAAATTGTCGAAATTTGACATTTTAGACGTAAAATTGAGAGACTCGCAAATTATATGTTATTCGTGTATATAATGCAGAATGTGAATGCTGCTTTATGAAGGCTTCAAAGGGGACGAAGGAACTGCAAAATTGCATGTTTATATACATTTTATACGAAATTAAATACCAAAATTGCATTTGCTGCTGTATGTCATTGGGGCATTGCATTCAATAAAAGAATAAAAAACTATTTGCACAGAAGTTGCTATGAGCGTGACTCTAAGAAATAAAAAAAATGAGATTATGTTTGGTAAAAAATGAAGACAATTTGCACATAGCAAGGCTCCCACTTATTCGCGCGAGGGACTATTTTGATAATAACCAAATGCATAAAACCATAAATGCGTAAATTATTTCGCTGCTGTCACCAAGCTGTAATAAAGCGAGTTAATTGTAATAATTACTATATTTACATGTATGTAGGTAAAATTAATACAAGATTCGTATTTTTTTTTTCAGCAATTACTCAACACCTCGTAAGTTGGTGTTTTTTTTTATTGAGAAAAGCGACATTCGTTAAGTAAAGATATTTGTAACAACATAATTAAGAGCTCATATTTGGTCAAAGAGTTGTTATAACATTATTTTTGCACTGTTATTGAAATTCAAATATTGGAGAGAGCTTGCTTAACTTTTTTGGGTAGAAGCTTACACATTTGTACATTAAATGTTTGTATTTCACGCTTTGCAGCAATACGGATTAATTTTAGCATGTATTTTAAGGAGAAAAGAATAAAGAACATTACTTGCTTCCTTGTGCGCGGTTTTAATCGCACTATGGCCGTTTAAAGTTTACCCTTTTGGTCTCAAAATTAAGAAGCTCCTGAATTTTCATCCTAACGTAAAACTTCTCTGGCTTTTATGATATGATTGTTTAGAATGGGAAAACAAAAATTACCCGTTTAGCTTTACGACCTATAGTGAATGCGCAGTGCTTGTACAAAAGAAAGAATTTGTTGCAACCAACATAATTACGGAGTGTGAGATGTTTTCTTCAGCTGCATGCGTAAATAAGACATACAAAATACTGTTATAAGCAGAATTCACCCTTATATTAAAATGTCTGTTGCTTTAAATGGCTAAATAAAGCATTTCAACCCATGTTTTTTAGGCTAGGTTTTTCTTTGTTACTTCGAAGGGTCATTCATGTTTACCTATGAAAGAGATATGTTAGCATGTAAGTTAGTTGTAATGTATTGTAGAATTAATTGGGGGCTATTCTAAGAATTTATAAGGTAAACGTTCTTGTAAGCTGGTGTTTGTTATTGAGAAAAGCGACATTGTTTAAGTAAAGACATCGTATTTGGCGAAAGAGAAATTAGAACATATTTTTTTCGCTTTATTATAATTTGAAAATAGTTGTATTGAAGAGAGCTTTCTCGAGAAAAAGCTTGCACAAATATATATTAAATGTCAATATTTCACGCTTTGAGACTACATGGAGTACTTGTAGCGCGCATTTCCATACTCGCAAATACTTTGAAATTCCTTCAACATAATTTATGCTCTGAAATGTAACTCGGTAGAAAGACAAGGTGTGTTTGAAATACTTTGAATAAAACGAAAGCTAGAAAGGACTAAAAGGCTACTTGAAATGCAAACTGGCAAAAACTAACAAACTTATATATTGGGCTCCACACAAGACTATACGCAATGTAATAAGTGGTGGACGACGCCAATAAATTGCAGAGAGAGAACAAACTTGAGACTTAGTTTGCTAAAGTGAGCAATGGAACAATGACTATTTGTTAGTGTACTTTTGCAAAGAGGGCTGTTGAGTGTGTTGGCTGCATGTCTTAAAGAATGCCTTTACAATATGTATTTAACTCTAGCTATCAGTGTGTAGACTTAAGCTGGGAAATTACTTTTAAATATATTTAAATTTCATTTTACAACATATTTTCGTAATTTAATAATCGAATTTTGTAAACAACAAAATTTTTTTAAAAAAAAATAGCTTTTTAAAGTTTGTTGGTAAAGACATGTAGTTGTTTGTTTTATAAAAACTTTACATAACAAATTTTGTGAAGTAAAAAAACATTTTTTTGTAATTTTTATTTAATAGTTATGTAAAGTTGTGAATAAATTTTGCAATAAAATTAAAATTTAAAATACTTGTTAACTAATATACAAGAAAAATATTTGAAAATATGTTGTCTTTATGTATTATTGTTTTATATAATTTGTATTTAAACACACTATTGCTTGTATTAATTGTGAAGAAAACCATTATTTTTTAGCATTATGTATTAACACTATTATTACAATATTGTGTATTATTTAGAAATGTTTTAGTTTGTATATATTTTGCTTATGGTCAATAAAAGTTTCATGTTATTATAAATTATGTGTTTTTATATTTATACAAACACTAGTCTTAGCGTATATTCAAGTTTAGAAAAAGTGAAAGTTATTGCTAATGCAGGTTATAAATGTAGTGTATTCTTCACCAACAAAATTAACCGAACTCTCCTTTTATATTAAATGATTTTTTATTAATTTTATATGTAGTGAGAAAATTTATGCAGTACATTAACAGAAGTATTAACATTAACAGTGTATTCACATTTATGCAGTACATTAACAGTATATTCACTAAATTTCTTCACATAGCAAGGCAGTTGTTAATATAACCGCCATACAAAATAAAGCAATACCCCAGCTTAAGTCTACACACTCATAGTGTAGCAACATAAGCAACATTGTAAAAGCACTCTTTACGACATGCAGCCAACACACTCAGTAGCCCTCTTTACAAAAATACACTAACAAATAGCCATTGTTCCATTGCTCACTTTAGCAAACTAAGTCTCAAGTTTGTTCTCTCTCTGTAATGTATTGTCGTCGTCCACCAATTATTACATATATAGTCTTGTGAGAGCGGGTGCATATTTCTATTGAGCACAATATATGAGTTTGTTAGTTTTTGCCAGTTTGCTTTTCAAGTAGCCTTTTAGACCTTTCTAGCTTTCGTTTTATTCAAAGTACTTCAAACACAACTTGTCTTTCTACCAACTTACATTTCAGAGCATAAATTATGTTGAAGGTATTTCAAAGTAGTTGGGAGTATGGAAATACGTGCTACAAGTACTCTATGTGGTCGCAAAGCGTGAAATATTGACATTTAATATACATTTGTGCAAGCTTCTTCTCGAGAAATCTCTCTCCAATACATATATTTTCAAATTTCAATAACGGAGGAAAAAATTCTCAATAACAAACACCAGCTTACTAGTACTTTCTACCCTATAAATTCTTAGAATAACTCTCAATTATTTCTACAATACATTACAATTAAATTACATGCTAACATATCTCTTTCATAGCTAAATATACCCCTCAAATCAACAAAGCACAAATTACCTACTCAGTGCATGGATTGGAAAACGTCTAACAGATAATTCGTATGTTTTATTTAGCCAATCAAAGCAACAAACATTTAATATTAAGGCGATTTCGACCTTTATGGCGAAATAACATTCGAAGGTAACACTGCTTTATTTTTGTTGGCTGCAACAAGCACTATAAGGTTTGAATAATAGACGCATTCACTGCAAGGCCTAATAAGTTTAAATACAGTGCAAACTCTTCCAGAGCCAATTCCGGGCAACTTTCGATGACCCGGTGATAGGGCCTGACCCAAACATAAGTGACCCTAACCCGATTGTTTCGATCGGGAAAATTTATTTAACCGGGAATTTCGGCGTCGTAGGTTTCGTGTTTTAGGGGTAACATTTCCGTCCTGGTCACCACTGAAAAAATGCTCAAACGCAATGAAATAATTAAATTATCTCCTTCATCCTCCGGGTTATCAGATCTAAATCGAACCACTGCGTCCGAATGCGTTCGAATTTTACACCCGGCGACACAGTCCAAATCTTAACCACCATCCCCGAGAGCCGGTGATGCGTTTCAGTTCTGCCGTGTTCATTCTATCTGTGCAATTTTTATAAAAACTACTTCATTAGTGTTGTAATTACTAGAACGTTATATTCGCAATAGGTGGAATATATAGTGGGATGTCTCGAACAGATTAATTTTAAGACATGAGTGGAAAATGTCCCCTTTTTTGGGCCATTTCAAGAGAAGAATTATTTTATATTAGTTTGGCACCAAATTCGTCTCCATCCTCTAATTAATCAACCTTACATGTGTTTCTTTTTTCACATTTGCAATGTGGAAGATGTATGGTTTACTATGCCCATAAGAAACATGTTAATTTTGCTTTTGAAAACGTGTAACTTTTCGTTTTCATACAGATAAGGATTTATAATCTTGGCTCTTTCTGTTAGAAATTAAGGAGAAAAATTATCATTCATTCATTTTCTCTTTATGTTCAAATTGCATCACTAGTCTGGAAAAGAAGGTATGGTTTACTGTATCTACTGGGTTAGTTACAATCAGTGATTCCGCTAGAGCCCGGCCACTGTTGGGGTGTGTCAACCCCAAATACTCGAAACTACCCCAACGTTAACATTTATATGGTCAAACGTTTATAGATACAGTGCACAGCTACCTACACCCTCCCAATTTTGACTTTACATCCCCTACAATCATACTCCTGGCGGAATGCCTGATTACAATGTATTCCGATCCAGTACGGTCAATGAGTACCACCGAATTTGCAACCGAATCCCGCGCAAACAAAGCATGTGTGTTACACTTTTTACATTATCTTGTATGTGTCTCAAAACTCTGTAGTTGCACTGGAAATCATGAGTATTTAATCTGCCCACAAAGTTTGGGTGCCATTTTGAAAGTGATGACTTAATGAATTTTTTAAACACCCGTCTCTACTTTCGAATAGTTCTGAACAAATATAAAATCCAAATGTCACTTCTATCTTGCTGATAGTTTTGTGGGAACTGACCTTTATAGTGTGGGAACTGAACTTAATCTTTTTTACTATTCCATACTTCTATATTTACTTCTTCTTCTTCTTCTTCTCTCTCCCCTTTCCTCTCTCTCTCTGTCTTTCCCTCTCTCTCATTTCTTTGCATCTGTCTAACAGACATTCATTGGTTTCAATGTTTCGTTGTATGTTTCAATTTTTCCCTCCATCAACTTATGTATATTGATTAGTCTCGCTTTAATTCTCTCATTTTATCGATACTAATACATGGACGAGACCAAGGAAGGGGAAAGAGGGGATCTGTTTACCGGACACTAGTATAGGATGAGTAAGTGCGATTTGGGTAGAATAGCCGCACGACGTTCGCTGTCGCTTTTTTTGCAAAGAGTACAATTTAGGAAATTCTATACCAAACTTGTACTCGTCGTCAAAGAACACAGAAAATATTATTTCTTGTGTGTAATAAAGAGTGAGTAATTGCTGAAAAAATACGAATCTTGTATTAATTTTACCTACATATATGTGAATATAGTAATTATTACAATGAATTAGCTTTCCCACAGCTTGGTGACAGCAGCGAGATAATAGACGAATTTATGGTTTTGTGCATTTGGTTATTATAAAAATAGTCCCTCGCGCGAACAAGTGGGAGCCTTGCCATGTGCAAATTGTCTTTATTTTTTACCAAATATAATCTCTATTTTCAATTTCGTAGTCACGCTAATAGCAACTTGAGTGCAAATAGTATTTTATTCTTTTATTGAATGCAATGCCCCAAGGACATACAGCAGCAAATGCAATTTAGGTCTTACATTTCGTATAAAATTTATATAAAACGCAATTTTACAGTTCTTTCGTCCCCTTTGAGGCGTTCGTAAAGCAACATTCACATTTGCATTATCGACACGAATAAAATATAATTTGCGAGTTTCTCAATTCAAACTGTCATATTTTGGAAACAATAGGGGGTAGAGAAATTTAAATATCACATTCTTCATCAGCGACCCAAATAACACACAATTTGCTAGTTTCTCAGTTTTAAGTCTTAAAAGTCAAAATTCGAAAAATTCCAGCAGTCATATTTTGGAAGCGACAGTAGGTAGAGAGAAGCAAATTTCACCTTCTGCATCACCGGCCCAAATAATATATAATTTGCTAGTTCCACAATTTTGCGTGTAAAATGTCAAAATTCGACAATTTCCAACTGTCATATTTTTGAAACAATAGGTGACAGCAAATACAAATGTCACATACTGTATCAGCACCCCAAATAACATATTACTTGCGAGTTCCTAAATTTTGAGTCTAAAATGTGAAAATTCGAACTGCTATATATTGGAAATGGTAACTGGTAGAGAAAAGCAAATTTCATATTCTGAATAAGCGACCAAAATAACACATAATTTGCGAGTTTCTTATCTCCGCGTCTAAAATGTTAAAATTCGACAAAATTCAAACCTCTATATTTTGGAAAGAGTAGGTGGTAGAGAGAAACCCATTTCACATTCTGCATCAGCGACCGCAAATATTATACAATTTGCGAATTTCTCATCTCTGCCTCTAAAATGTCAAAATTCGACAAAATTCCAACCGCTATATTTTGTAAATGGTAACAGGTAGAGAGAAGCAAATTTCATATTCTGAATCAGAGACCCAAATAACATATCATTTACGAGCTTCTCATCTCTTCGACTAAAATGTCAAAATTTGAACCGCTTTATTTTGGAAAGGATAGGTGGTAGAGCGAAGTAAATTTTATATTCTCCATCACCAGTCCAAATAACATATAATCTGTAAGTTTCTCATTTCAGTATCTAAAAGTCAAAATTCGCCAAATTTGAACCGCCATACCTTGGAAGCCACAAGAGGTAGAAAAAAGTTGTTTTCATATTTATCATTCCTGAGACCAAAATAAATTGCATTATAGGTTTCATTATTCTACAACCATAAGGGGTGAAGTTAACAAACTAACTTCAAATTTGACCTTTAGCCTCGGGGTCACCTTTATTTAACGAATACTGTTCAAAGCCCGTATATTAAATGTAAAAAACAAAATTAATTTCAGTATGTCTTATTGTTTACGAGATATACAATTTTAAATATTTAACGTTTGACCTCAAGGTCACCACATTTTTCACATATAATATTCAACATTATAACCCTAAATGTAAAAACAAAATCTCAATATGTTTAGCAGCTTATAAAATATACAAGGTTAAATATTTGTCCTTTAACCTTAGTACAGTTTTGTTAACTTAGGCCCTGGCAGTATTAAAAAGAGTTTTAGAATGTCGTCTGAATGTCTATTTATAATTTCTTGCTCGCTAAATGTAATCAAGGCAACCTTGTAGATTGCAACAGCAAGTGGAGGTGGGAACCAGTAACTGCAGCGGGATATTAATAATAATGAATGACATTCCATTTGTAGGAGATGGGCTTGAACCTGAAGAAAGACCAGCTGACGAATCAAGAAAGTTAGCAATGCTTATGCCTTTGTAACAAGCAAGAATAATAAGTCACACATGTTTGTATTCGAAACAACACTAGTTGCCCTAAGGTTTGGCACAGGTTTCTGTCGTAGTTGAGTTTATTTATAGTTTGACGAGTAACACAATAAAATAGAAAGCTAGTGAAATAAATGTTAATGTTCAGCTAAAATAAAAATTAACTAATGTTTTCACTGCCATTGTGAAACACGCACTTGAATAGCACACTTGAATGATTCATAGCCCTGTTTGTATAATACTGTAAAAACACAACATACATTATTTCTCCTTATAGAGAATATCATTATTCAAATCATATTAGAAGTGGTAATGTAGAGCAGGGATTCCGCCAGGGTTTTCAGTTTGAGGTGGGATATGAAGTCATAAATTTGTTCAAGTATGGATCAAATATCCACATTTTGCACAAACGCGGAATTTAGTCTAACATGTCTTCGTGCAAAGTATGAATATTTTATGCCTCA
>JAGDQP010056236.1:0-12978 GCA_022664845.1 Lepisma saccharinum
CTTCTCAAATTACAAGAAGAAATCACATAAAGTTTAATGGTAGTTGCTAATTGCTTTAATACATTCGTATTCTTTTAAAGCACTATTCGTTATATTTTCAGACGTGATCTGTATGCTAAGAGTTCTTGCGATTTCCTTTTTGTGGCCTACTCCCAGGAAGGGTATTTAAGGTCCTTGAAAGGTGCTTTTCAGAGCCCGCGCGTCACAACGCCTACTACGACGAAGGCCCTTGAAAGTTCTCTGAAACTTATTGTTTGTAATGGAAATAAGCTGAAACCAGCTCTTTCGAAAAATATATTTCACGAGAATCCAATTGAATTTTTCCATAATTTCCTTAAAGAAATTGTGTATATCTTTTAATATTAAATGTCGCTAAAAACAGTTAATTTTGACAATTTTCTACGCTTACACCAACTATGATAATACTTCGCGGACCGTAAATCGACTTTACATGACAGAGCTTGTCTGTAAGGCAAATATTTTTTTTTATTTAAACACAATAAGCCACCCTTATCTGTAATTGGTGTAGGTACACAATGACGTCACAGCGACAAGTCTCCGCCTTTTTCATGAACGTGAGGTGAAAGTACCGCCATCAAACGGTGTTTTACCTTTACATTGTTAACCTGTAAGGTATAAGTTACATTGTTTTACATTGTTAACATATGAGGAGCTTAGTTTCAAAAGGGTACATGTCCAGTAACGGAATTTTTACAGCAGGCGTATTTTACATGCGAATGATCGAATGTTTTAAATAGAGGTTCTGATAATATTGTCAAGAAGTACGCGTGTTTCCTGAATATTACGAAAAGAGATTTCGCCATATTTAATTTGGACATTCTCCCTTTTGATGGGAACTTGTGGACATGTTACCTTTTGATATAAACATGGAAAGAAGAAGCAAGACATGTAACGAGAACTTGTTTATTAAACAGTCGTAAAAAAAAGGTAAAGCTATCCCCTGTGCGATATGCACGCGCCGTGAACGGTGCATTGGGGATGTGGAGGTCTTGACCACATTTTCTTGACCAACGGTACGAAGTGAGGTGGGGTGGTCAGTCTCACGCTCGACAGCATTTACCTTCCCAAGGTGCCTTTACCTTCCCAACCCTTTACATTATACACCTCTCACTCATTCACTAGCTTCTTCACAGGTCCAAACTCGACATAAGCACCCTCCTACCCTTCACTCACCTTAATCTCTATTCGTTCTTCAATATTCATCCTATTACACCGAAAAAAATACCTTCTCATCAGGTACAAAACTTTCCACGAACATGGAACGTCATTTGGATTACATTGACCGACGCTTTCTTTTGTAACTACTACCCAGCAGGCCATATTGAGTTGACAGTCAAACACCATCAATAAGAACAACCGACCACTCGGATAGAAGACCTCCTAATTGTTTAGAGGAATGCCCCAGAGTGAAACGTACGCTATCTATTGCTTTGTGTATGCTTTGACTCAGCAAGGTGTTAATATCATCGCTGTACTCTCTCAGTACGATTAAGAAATGGCGGCTCCAGTGCAAGCTGGTGGGCAGCTCTTTGGACGTGTGTCCCTTTGAAATAAATTTCTCAACCTCGTTGGCCAACGTTCGTGAATATGTTTCCTTATATTACTACAAAATATAAGGGAAACGGTTCTCTTTTGATGAAAATCGGTACTTTAAACTTACAAAAACAATGGAATCCCTTCAGTTACAAAAAATATTATAGCAACCGATACATTGTATATGGCTGTTATAAAAAATGATAAAAAACGGAATTCCCCCCCCCCCCTCCTCCAAAAAAAAAGCACATGTATCAATTTGAAAGTTTGTTCTCTATGTATCGTATGGGTTTCAAAGTGTATTTTAATTTCTAGTTTTAAAATATTGGTGCATTAACTTCCAGAGGTGGACCCTTCGGTTACCAGTCCGCCCCTGGCAGCACCAAACGTAGAATAAACATACTTTGACACAATAGGAATATACTGTGGATGTTCCTTGTAGTGTTGCCAACCCATGCCCAAAATATATCTAATGAACCACAAGTTGCAGAGACGTGGCTGAGATGTTGTTAGAAAAGTCTTGGCTAGACTAGTTCTGGGCGCCGGAATAGCCTTGATTCGTACAGTAGTTCAGTGCTGCCAACCAATTTAAAAATAACTAATTTTTCAACCTGCTTCCATTCAGTTAGATTTAGCTGCGCCGAACTTGGCAAAAACATTAAGAGAAGTAAAAATTAGTCAACTCACACACTGGTCGTCATTTCACTACAATTACAAAAAAAATCAAGCACCCGTATTTATACCTAAATAGATAGTAGGCCTATTGTAATAAAAAAAATTGTGTATTTATTTTTGTGTGTTACAACTTGAATAGCTTTCAAAGTACTGTCTATTTGATGCAAAGAACCGGTCTTTTCCATTTTCGAAGAAGTCGTGAAACTCTTGCCAAGTGATACGTTTTAATGCTCCCTCGTTTTTTAAATCATCTCTTCCATATCTGCAAAACGTTTTCTTTTGAGGACTTTTGGGGGCTCAAGCGAAGTCACTCCGAGCAAGATTGAGTGACTATGCGGCGGGTGGAAAAGCTGGATCATGTTGTTTTCGGTTAAAAATAGTTTCACAATCAAGCTTTTGTTTGCTGCTGAGGCACGAATTTTGCTTTAACTTTTTTCATTTGTAATTCCTTGCTCAAAGTCTGTTCGCAGGAACTCCAGTGCGCACCAAACAAATCAAGTTCGTCAGTGGTTCTGCGACGGTCTTCCATAATCAGTCCACGAATTCTGGCCATGTTTTCGTCAGTTCGGGAGGCCGAGTGTCGCCCTGAGCAAGGTTGGTCTTAAAATGATCTCGAAAGTGGGAAAACCAATCGTAAAGTTTTGTTTTTTCCAGAATAGCTTCCTTGTAAGCTGTTTCAAGCATTACAGCTGTTTCCCCGAACAGAAAACAGAATCTCATAGCCTTATGCGTTGTTTCCACTTTTCAATCACAAAAATCGCAGAACAAGCAAAAGGCGCTTAAGAAAAAAGTTACTCCGTGGCACTACCACTTCGCTCGACAACCAGTGACGACGCTACAGGGGAACTAAGGGGGCTAAAGCCCACCCAAAATCTACCTTAGCCCCCAGTTTGATTAATACAATATAATGTATTTACTTCACAGTTTGAAAACATGATTGAGTGTTAGACATGTAACTTGTAAGAATAATAAAATCTCAACATAGCTAGTATCAACACAGCGTTGAGGCAATTAATATCCTTTTTGGGTTATCAAATTCCCTGCCTGAACCATCTCTGATAAAAGTCACTACAAAAACATTTCTCCTTTCAAGTTACATCGACTGGTTGATAGTTCGTATCTGGTTACGAGTTTACCCGACCGTCACGCGAGAGACTTTTTTTTTTTTTTGGAAGAGTCCAAAGGCCTGCGCAGACGATCAAGTAAACCTTGAATAAAATTCTTGAAATATGTTCATTGAGGAACTAGTACACCATCTAACTTTTTCAGTGAAATGTCTTGTTATATGTCAAAGAAAAATAAGGGTAATTTTATACAGAATTTCGTTGACAAAACATTTTGGGTTTTCTAGTTCATGGCTCAATTGCTAAATCCATTTTTAAAAAGTCTTAAACAGCGACGTGTTCAAGAATTATTTGATCGTCTACGAAGGTCTTAAGACAGTGTGGAAGAATGCCACGATTTTAATCTAATTTAAGACCTCCAAAGGTAGGCGGCTTTGGCTCAGGCCTCTTGGATGATGATGAGTGAATTGGTGGAATTACGAAAGTGGGAGGAAACGGGAGAGTCCCGAGAAACCCCCCACAGATTGTGTTTGTCCATGTCCACCACAAAACCCACATGGCACGAGCCAGGATCAAACCAGCGACCTAACACTCCAGAGATGAGCGCTCACTACTACTTAGCCACCGCGTGTGGTTTCCGAGTGAGGTGTACCAAACTTGCTTTTCACGAACTGCATAAATTGTGTGTTATTGCAATGTGCATACCCCCATCAACAGCTGGATGTGAACCAACATTTTCTAGTTTGCGCCAAGTAAAAGATATTCTTCGTAATAGAACTGGCACTGATAGGATAAATGCTTTATATGTACTTTCAATTGAGAAGAAACTTGCTAAGTCTCTGGACATATCTCAAGTTGTAGATAAGTCCGCAAATGCACATAAAAACAGGCGTATTCAAGAATAGATGTAGTGTTTACGCAAAGCTCATGCTGTAGATATTAAGTACGTAAGTTTACTTAAAAATTAGACATTTATTATTATTAGGTATTACAGACATTAGAGATATGCGTTTAGGTATTATAGGCATGTTTATCTCAGAAAACTGAATATAATTCTTTCATACCAAGTAATGAGGTGTTACTAAAGTAGTGAAAATTCGTTCTACAAATCGAAACTTTATTGCATAACGCTGCAATTAAATTTTAATTTTCAAAAGAAATAGTGAATTTTGTAAAAATGTCTGGTTTCACTTTAGGAGTTAAATTTGTTTAAGTACATTCTTCTATTTTTTTGCAAATTAGATGTATCAATATTTAAAAGGCAAAATATTATTTATGTAAAATATATATATTTTAAGGAAGTAAACATAGTAGTTTGACACGAAGTCCAACCAAAATATTTCTGAACACGGCGCATACTAACATATATACGTGTGTGTGTTTTATTAATCAGCCCAAAGTTTTTCAAATAAAATGTTGTAGCCCCCCGGATATTTTATCCTGACGCCGTCCCTGTCGACAAGGCTGGTCCGTAGAGGTATCTAGCGGCAGAAGCATTACTACAACGGATCCGCCAACGCGATAACGTTTCTTTTGGGTCAACCCTCGTATAACTATATAACAGAACACTGATAGCAGTCCTATTTCACATTTACACAAACACTATCCTGATGTCTCTCAACATGGCCAGAAACTTGTCTCCATTGTTGACAAATCGCCACCATAATTTAGTGAGATGGCGGGACAGCATCCCGTTTATTGTTCCCCAAATATTCCGCAAAAGTATGTGTTTGAGATGGCCTACATAAACATCTGAGTGTTAGCACTACTAGTGACCGACCATTTAAGATCCACGTATGTGAAACACAACTTACCTTTCGCAATGACTAATATCTTTGACAATGCTGTATGACAATGACAATCTTTGACTTTTATACTTCACATTCCTGTACTCCTTACGCTACTCATTGGATACATGTTTTCGTCTAACAAATTCTCTCAGGTACTCATGCATCTTCTTAGTTTATATTAAGGACTCGTGTGAAGTTTCGTGAAGAAATATTAAAGAGTGACGTCATTTTGTTCAGATGGCATATTCAGAAAATTGATGATGGCCATCTCAGTTCAGCGACAGTGGGGAAGAGCGAGTGGGGAAATTTACTAAAACAAGATTTTGCGTCAATCAAGATAAATGTGCGCTGGAGAATTAAAATTAGTCTCATTATGTTCAGTTTTAAGTGTGAAGCAACATCACGAAGATGGCCTAAGTAATAACCCAGATAATAAATATTGGAGTGGTTTTTCGAAATGTCAAAAAAAAAAAAACCATGCAATTTTTTAGGAGTTTTCTTTCTTTTACGTGCAAACGTCAGCGTTTCTAATATTTGATCTAGTTTTCGGTGGAGTAGCTTGAAATAAAAGTAGAAGTGAATGGGAGATGTTCATATACTGTTCACAAAGTGTATACACTCCACACATATAGAAAAATGAATAAAAAATGATCCTAGCGTTAGACAGTAAACAGAAAAGCCGTAATATATACAGTGGAGGTTGATCCAATACAATCGTAAATGAGACAGCAGATGTAGGAGGAGTTATTCTCAAATTGAAATTTGCTGATGTGAATAAAGGCTCGGGCTCGAAGCATTGCCCAGCACTGTGAAATATAAAGAAGACGAAGTTAATAACTCAATTTTAATTTTCCTTTGTATTTTATTTATGACCTTTAGCCATCTAATGCCTTGTTTACATTAACATCTTACCAT
Organism: Lepisma saccharinum; assembly: GCA_022664845.1. Lineage (NCBI taxonomy): Eukaryota > Metazoa > Arthropoda > Insecta > Zygentoma > Lepismatidae > Lepisma > Lepisma saccharinum. The sequence goes on from JAGDQP010056236.1 coordinate 5,999, forward strand.
GGTTAACATTAACCAAGATCATTCTATTAATGTAAACGCCAGTTACCGTTAACGCGCGTTTCATATTTAACCAGCGTCAACTTACGACGGTTACCTTCTTATATGTTAAGTTACCTAAATGCAAGATGACCGTTAAGCGCAGCTCACTTGGTGAGTTTATTTCTTGCTTTATCGAAATATATAGTATCTTAGTGGTGCGTATCACTTTTAAAGTATAAAAGAATGATGGCAGAACTAATTTACAAATGTGATGCTACAATCAATTCATTTGTGTTCATTTTTTTTATAATTTAATTCTCTCCCGTGTAACAAGAAGATTCTTTACGGAAACTTCTTCCTGTTTCTTTACAGACAATGGAAGAACAAGCACGATAACCAAGTTAATTTCATTTGTCTGAACGCAAGTTAGTTTTAACCGTAAATCTTACCATCGTAAAAGGTTAGTAATCTAAACAAGGCAGGAATAGGGTAGCAGTTCCACCAATGAAAGAGAGTGCAACATGAAGAGAATTGAGAGTGAATTCTCTGCATATTAGTGATTTTGCTTGACATGACCCGCGGTTCGTCATTTGAGGTGCCTTCCACGACAGTCACCCGGCTATATGTGTAAAGATACAGTAATTCTTAACGAATAAAATTAGTTATTTTCCCTAAGTTGTTTGAAATGATGTACGAATAATTATTTACTGTTGGTTTATTAAATCCTAATAACATTTTAATGTACACAATTTTAGACGAACATTGATTTCAAAGGCTACAAAATAAATTACAAGGCTGTGAGATAAACATACTCTAACAACAAGGGACGGAAACACATTCAGTACAACAAATAGTATATAAAATATCAACATCCAATATCATAGTGGAATGCATGAATACAAAACATTTCTTTGGTGATTACCGACATCTACAGTGCATAGTAAAAAATATTCAGCTAAAACACTTCGTAATACATTTTTTATATATCTTAGAAACCTTTTGAATCTTCTTGCTTATTGCAAAACGTCTAATATCATTTATGAATGCTCTTTTTCTTTCATTGTCACTAATTAAGCTTATAATGAAATGAACTTGTTATTTGAATACTAACAAACGGGTTCACTTTACTTTATGGCTCACAAAAATGTAAAATTTACAGGGGTTATGTAACATTTCTATCGTGCTTAGAAGTGCTGAAATGCAAAATATAACAAAGTTTCTAGTCAGGGAAATGCTGTGGGGCTATTCTCGCGCAGGCGCATTACTCCTTAAACAGTAAATATTACTTCTTAACCGTAAATAAGACTGACAAGCGGCTAATTTCCAATCGCCAATTTGGAGTATTGGTAGCATGTCGGAAAGCTAATACGGAATAACCGAGATCGAATCCTGGTGGTTTTTTTTTTAAAGAAAAACAACTTCTCTTTTTTTATACTATATATATACACGCATTAGGAAATTTAATAAAACTGGTGACCAAGGGTACGTGGAGGTTAGGTAAGTCAGGTACGTTTTTTTATTGCACACTCGATTGCTAGTCGTAAGTTTTTTCGTAACAAAATACATCACGCAGTGTCGCCATAAGTATTCCTCCGTATGCCGCTATGTTTATTATGCGTTGTTCAATTTGGGTGCGTATTTAACTAAATAATAATAACGAATGGCTGTTCGAAATACTTGGTGTCAATAGAAATTTCTACGATAATTATTTGCAAGGAAATAAGTGGTATAGAGCATACATATAGTTCAATAGCTGGTGAAAGCTGCGGGTCATAAAGTAAAGTTTATCCGAACACACTTTATAAGTAAGATTATTCGTTCAGAGAAGTTCACTAAGATATTTAAGCTAAATCTTCTGAAAAGAAAACTTAAACTACTTCAATGTATTTCGTAAAATATTAAAATAATAATACTTCTGAGTGACATGTAAAAATAATGTTGAGCATTACTATTTAAAGATGTCAATCATGCGTAATAATTTGTATCGCATGAAGTAATGTACCTTTAGATCTCATAACGACTTTTATATCTGTTCGAGATGGTAGGGAAAGAACGATTACATACGCAAAAAATATAAGTTTCTTATCATTTTCGTGAATTCCAACTTCTTACAAGTAACAGTATTTCAAGTGGACACTTACATCTGGAATACAAATATTTAAAATCAGCATTAAAAACTGAGTTTGTGTGTAAAAGATTAAGTGTCATTGGTCAGTAGTTGAAGACTTATTGGCCAGAAAAGTTATTAATAGCAGAGTTCGTGGGCGGCCATTTAATTCGGCGCTATTTTACAGTCAATACCGCACACTACAGTGATATTACTGACATCCGCACATTGTTATACGTATAGCCATCTAGATGGTGACACCGATGCATGCTTAAAATTGGCTAGACTGTCAAAATATATGGACCCTGAATAACTTTACACACAGTTTTCGTGTATCATTCTACCCAATTGTACACTTGTACCAGTATGGGTCTCTGGTGACTGAGTATAGCGACGTGCAGCTATCAGTGTCATTTGACTGTCACCAGTGCCAGATATTCATAAGTGTCCTACCACAAACCCCAGTACCACACATGTTGATTCAACGTTGATAAAACTGTTGAAAAGGCGAACATCTAAAGGGTTTTATCAACGTTGAATCAACGTGTGTGCTACTGGGGAACAACGCAATATTGTCGTTATAATTATCTCCTAAACATTTTTTTGCACATTGTCACAAATTCCGGAATATAAATTATAATTCTTGAAATTAAATACTGAACAATAATACATTTCTGCACGGTTGTAAAAGGTCTGAAAACATTATGCTTACCACCTTAAGGAAATCTGCTTATCGTAAAAGTTTTGTTCTAAAGTTTATAATTGAAATATAAAAATACCAGCCCTTGATCAAGCATAAATACATATTTTTTTAAAAAAAAAATCATCTAACTATGATGTTTCCTGAATATATATTTAAATAAAATTATATAATTTTCATTTTTTTCGTGACCAAAATGTAGAGGCTATAAATTATAATTCTTGAATTTGGATAAATTACATTTTAGTTACCGTATTTACACACTTAAAAAGTGATCTAACCATAAATTTGCTTTATATATGAAATGGTAATCAATATTCTAATTGTAAAATACCGGTTGACAATAAAAAATCCGGCAATCAATCATTCCAGATCCATCAGTTTTTCGGTATTAATGTCGAAACGCATTTTTAAATTTACCGCGTTGGCGCACCATTGTTTTCTGGAGCCACCGTTTATGTTTTGACGGCGCTGTACTACACGTTAAGATGTTTGATCATACTTACTACCGTCTGCCCACAGTAGGGTTTACCTGGTACGTATGTCTGTTTTTCACCACTGGATGGCAATGCATTAATTGGATTTTTAAAAAAACATTTTGGCGGTTTTACTGATTTCTTCTCTTTCTTTTTGCTTATTGATATTTGAAACGAATGTTAATTAAATTAAAGAATTAATTAACTAGTGAAAAAACTAATAAAAAATAGAAACTAAAAGCTGATCTTTATAAGTTCCCAAAGCAGCAAATTCACTTTTCATTTAATGTTTAATTTTTTTTTAAAAAAAAAAGCACTTTACAGGTAGCATTTTTCTGTTAAATATATACATAAAAAAAAATCCGGAAGTCTCTAGCAAGAATTTTCTAATAGAGGATATGCGATTTCGCCAAGAATGTGAAGCCAAGCGTCACAGCTTAGTCCCGCCCAGTTACTCCAATCAAAAACATTGTTCCCGCTAACAAAGATGGCAGTAAGCTCTTTAGGTGTCTGCTAACCAATAAGGGTCGTCGCCTTCATCGATGCTCAATTGTTTTTTGACTTCACTCTTTCGCTGGAGATGAGATAGATATAAACGTATCCTCTATTAGAATAACCTTGGTCTTCAGGTCCCGAGGTTGCCAGATTTTCAATGGTCAACCTATATACAAGCTGAATAAGAAAGAAAATAGTGACGAGTAATTTCTGCAGGATTCTAACTGCTCCATCTAGCGAGCTCCTTTAGTTAATTTTCGAAACATACAAAACATCGCTAAAAGACAAGATTATTAATTTGCTGCAAACTTTTCATAACTATTAGGGCAGCTTTTTTTACAAGCATGCCTTGCTTGCGATTTGGGTGAGTATCCAATTGAAACACGTATTTCAACTAGCTATAACCCAAATTGCAAGCAACACACGCTTGCAAGAAAAGCAGCCCATGCTGACACTGAGGTACTTTTTTTTTTAATCAACGCTTAGGGACATCAAGACGTCCAAAATGGGTCCGAAGCTAGTCTTAAAGAACGTTTACAGATATCTAATTGTCAACGGCAGTAGATCCTACTATCTAAACAAGCAGACTATTAAGAATAAAAACGTTTTTTTTTTTTTTCGTTTAAATGCATTTTATATTTAAGTTTTGGGAGAAAATCGAAATAAGGTGGGAAAAGTTACTAAAATTGAGCCTTAAATTTACGGTATCAAACTATAAACAAAAATCTTTAAAAATAAAAAAAACAAACACGAAAAACACACTGGAGTCTGAAATGAATCAAACGAGATGTTCATTTGTTTTTAAGAACGAGTATCTAATATCTATTATCTAAGCACCACAATCAATCACACATTCAACATCACTTCCTTAATTTAAAGTTGTTTTATTGAGGGCTGATTTTCATGAACGCTTGCGTTGCTTGCGATTTTGGTGAATGGCCAATTGAAACACGTGTTGCACTTACCATAAAACATGCAATAAAACACATGTTTCAATTAACTACTCACCCAAATCGCAAGCAACGCAAACTTTCATGAAAATCAGCCCTTAGAGTTAAGATGAATAAATGCATATTTAAAATGAAATCAATGTATTTATATATACACTACACCTAATAAGGGTAAAATATAAATCTTCAACTAGTTTCCGTCTAAATACTAGTGCGATCTCATGTTTAAAACAATGTTTTAAAGTGTACGTACTAAAAAAATATCACATATATTTGTTTTCTACTTCAACAGGATAATTAGGCCAGATTTTCATGTTCGTACCAACTGCATTTTTCCTGCAATTTCTATGAGTAGTCAATAGAAATATTTACTAAACACGTGTTTCAATTGGCCACTCAGCCAAATCGCAAGCAAAGCAGCGGCTCGTGTGTGGATGAAAAGCCGGCCTTAGTTTATAAAAGATATACATATCACATAAAATCTTCTCTCCATATGTATTTGATACTATGCTTTTAAAAGAGAGATGGAACTTATGTTCCATTTATGTTAAATTATAATACTGAATAAAAAGATCATTTTTATTATTTAAAAAAAAATCAATATCTTGCAATAACTTCTCCATCAAAAGCTTTGTTCTCGTACGTGTGCGATATTGTTTCAGATTTTATTCCTTGTTCGTTCATACGTTCCTGTCGTGATGATTCTGGTCCCCAAGCAAGCGTTGGACGCAGTAAGTCCATCCCTATCTGCATGTAAAAAAAAGAAAACAAATTTTTAGAACATTGATAATTCAATACATTTATTTCTGACTGTTGGAGCCATAGAGTTAGAAATAGAATAGAGTGGGTTTTCATGACGTCACATGAAACCAAATGAACGGTTCAACGACAGCCATATTGTGTTGCCCAGAGGCGTAACAACATTTTATGGGTCGCCGCAACAGAGTATACCGAAGGCCGGAAGTCAATTCGGCCCATTAGGAGGCTAGGGTGAAGGGAACCCCTTGGAAGGGTTGGGCGGACTCCCTCGTGTTGCAAGAGTTTGCGCCATAGAGGTTACACCTCTGCCTCTATACCGAGTACTGTGGGGAGTGGGTGACCTTCTTGTAACGCAGATTTCTGTCGTGTGACTACAATGTACAGCACAACACATCTGGGACATTTTCAAGCATTTTACAATTGTCAATTCTCTGTCTTTTCGAGCCACGATAGCTATTTTGGAGGTTCCATCTGACATGCACACTTCTTATTAATAACTTTCTCTTCCCGTAAGAAAGAATACTAAGGTAAAACTCGGTATAGAGGGCCTAGTGTTTTTTTTTATTTTTTTTCTGAAGTTTTTTTACGTTTTTCCAAACGTCGGTTTTTTTGTTGTTTTTTTTTACACAACAAGTTATTTCATGTTTTACGCTGCAGCTAATCAATGTAATCAGCAGGATTGGAGTTAAGCTTTCATACATTCGTCCCAATTTACCTTGCTTTGTTTCCCTGCAGACTTACAAAGCAATTGATGGGATTATTTATAAATGCATTCACTGCCACATTGCTATAGTTTCTATATCTTCACCCTGACAAACATAAGGAATTAACAAAAGACATATGGACTGGATTATTTGGTATAGTTTGTATTCAAATACTAATACACCTCCAAGGAACTGAAGAAATATTTTGAATTATAGGATGAGTTTTAGTTCCTAGAGATTATGAGAAAATACAACTTGGAAGATATCTTTACAATAAACTGAAAAACTATAAATTCTTAATGAAATATAATCTTATCCCGTATATACAATACATTAATTTCTAATTGCAGTATTATTCAAGAAAGATATCTACTTTTGATAATTACAGTCCGCAAAAATCAATTATCTTTAGCCCAAAATTCCGGGAAATAACCTGCTTCTATTCAAGGGTAGAGATACGTTTGGGTTTATTAGTACATTGGTTTTCAATTTGAATTTAATTTTTAAGGCCTTTAGGCAACTTTGGCTCAGGATGGATGGATGATGAGATGAATTGGTGAAGTGAAGAAAGTGGGAGGAAACGGGAGAACCCCGAGAAAACCCACGCACACGGTGTTTGTCCACCACAAAGCCCACATGGTATGACCAGGGATCGATTCGACGACCCCTAACGCCAGAGGTGAGCGCTCTACCAATTGAACCACCACGACCCCACTAGTCCATTGTGTTTCAATATTAAAACACTACGCATTGCTCCCTCGTGTTCCGGAATCCAAGGTTCGTCCCATACTGTAGAAATATATACAGATA
>JAGDQP010056237.1:960-12978 GCA_022664845.1 Lepisma saccharinum
CTAAGGAACCTATTTTAGATCTCTATATACTTGTCTCTCTCTCTCTCTCTCTCTCGCTCTCGCTCTCGCTCATTTGAACTTTATGTCCACAGACTTCGTTATTCATTTCTTATTTATAAATTAAACTTAACCAATTGCAGACAAAATATTCCGTAGTGTTCATTACAACGTTACTCTTAGACTAGCTCATGCACAAATAGTGCAACTTCGAACTTATCAAATAGTGAATGCGATTCAGTGGAAAGGTAGTGGTGCAACCGTTATGAAGAGAAGTTGAATTTAACAAGACTCCTAGAATCACTGCTCCGGATTTAAATGTATGTGTGATTGGGGCTTCCTCAGGGTAAAACGTTGCTACGTTCAAATGCGCCTCGTACTATTCAAACCTAATATATCGTCTTACTAAAGAATTAAAATAATAAACAATAAAATGTCACTGTTGTGTTGACTATACAGAGCTAAATGGGTCTCTCTCCTATTTCACCTAAGCGTAGTCAAAATAGTATTAGTAATTAGATCTGCCCAGGAAAGTAAGCATCAACGAAGTGCTGAAATTATGTACAACAAGTGTGTATTTTATGAATGTGATAACATTTCCAACATATATGTTCACGTTAGCTACGCTCCACACATAATAAATTACAGTCAATTCGCAAGAAAAAAATATTGTCTAGACGTCGCTTTTGATCTATTCTAAAATCAGTACGATATGAGACATTTAATATGCTTTGCCACTATTAGATAGACAACAAAGTCATGTATTCTTTTGTTTCTTTACAACGTAGTCGGGATGCAAGAAATTTTAATGAAGAAAAACTAATGCAGCCGAACGTATCTTATCGCTCTGCTGAGCTCATCACATATTTCTGTCTTTCTCACATGATATTACACCTATCATATTAACATAACAGCGCTAACGTGTCTGTAAATGTCAGAAAGAGGGTGTCCTTAAGCATTCGCGTAACTTGTCCTACCTATCAATTATTCGAAAGTTTATCGTTTTTAAGACCCGACGACCCAAACCAAACATTTCACCGATGCCCTACACCCGTTTCACATGCATCCGATTTTCTAGAGGCACTGAAGCCTTTACCGCAATGCCCAAGTTTTCCGAGAACGATCCATCCCGGATCTTCTTATATTTACTGTTTAAATAAGTTATTTTATAACTAAAGTTTAATGGTGGTATTTAAATTATTATTTAATATAAAACTACTTGCATAATTTCGTACGAAATTCGTAACGTTTCATATCTACTATACATAACATATTTATTTATTTATTTTACACACGTGTCCATTCTTACTTTTCCCAATATCATATTTTTAGATCACATTTGTTTGAATGGAAATCAAATCCAATATTTCCATTGATTTCCAACATTTGCATTATAATATCAAATCTTGCAACATATACGCGTAAATGTAAATCCTTTTCACGTACATTATCATATTCAGCTCACAAATGAAATATAATGCAACCAAGAACGCTCTTCTCTTTGCACCCCATACGAGAAAACAATATAAAAAACCTCCGCCGAAAGTTTATCTAAATCAATTTAATTTCTTTCAATAGGAATAGGCAAACAATTTGTCATCTCATGCCAGACATTTCACACAACAATATAGAGGACATACCAAAGGACTGATGTTGGAGAAAAATACAATATAATTTTTTAGCTACCAGGGAAGCTTTATGTAATACAACATGGTCATAAGCATCGACAATTGAACTATGTTGTTTGTGTTTTGAAATTGTAACACAATAACTGAGAGCAACAAATATGTCCTCGAATTGACCTCAATCCATTAACCCTTAACCAGGAGCGTGACGGTAAATTTTAGGCCCAGGTTGGTAAATTCATTTCGGCAGACTTTTACAGTTTGGGCACACTGCTGAGTTAGCAAGTACCTTCCGCAAATGGAGCGCCTAAACCGACTAGGTCTTTCTTGTCAGTGTTCGAGTAGCATCCGCAACGCAAAAATCTTCCGATTCCCTCACGTGCTAGTGAAGTATGGGTATACTAAATACTAACGTAATTCGACCAACGATTTCATAAGACATCAAACATTCAGTCATCTGTTCGTTACGAGGTGATTTATTAACAAACTATTTTCAATCGACGAAATGCCAATTCTTCTTCAAGTAAGATTTATTTGCAGTCAATTCAATTCTCACAGTAAATAAACGTATGATTCTTCAGTTATTATCTGCATTATAATTGCGGCATAAAAATCAAGATTATAAAAAGTTTCATCAAATAAACATTCCATTGACAGCAATTAACAACAAAGAAGCGTCTTCAAATCGAAAAGAAATAATAATCAGTCTTCTTTCTTTTACTCAGCTATGATGACAGTTCGGAATAATTACACCCAATTTTGCTACTTATAGAACTATTTCACTAGTGCTGCCACTAGCAAACATTACTAATGCAAACTGGTAAAAAGAAGGATTGCGACGTTGTTCAAAATAGTCAAGAGTTTCAACATAAGTTGTTGGTTTGGATTAGAATTTCTTCCAAAAGACGCTCAGGAGTCTATATGGTATATGTTCGGAATTTCGCGGACAAGATTTCCCATTGAAAAGTTTTAGTATTTTAAAGTTCACAACTTCAATAGACCAATGGCTCAAATGTTCGCCAGTCTAAAGTTCGATGGGTTCCTAAGTACACGATTTCGAATGCTCAGATTAGTTTACACGTGAAACGAAGAATTTATTAAGCTCGCAATAACAGTACTTGGTTTAAGAGAGAAAGAGTATTAGTGTGAATCAATTAGATAACTATGGTTTAAAACATATCGTTGTATCTAAAGTTTTACGCTACGAAATAATGACAAAACATTCTACTAACCTTAAGTAAGCACAAAGCGAGAACGTAGGTATCTGCTTATTTTTGGTTAGAAAGAAGAAGGGTTCAGAATGAGCTTACATAATACTTGAATTTTTCAGTCCTATATATGAGATAAACCAAATATTATTTACAAAAAAATCAACATATTGCCTTGATTGCAGTTACACATACACACTTTAATCACTTTAACTTTACAATATTACAAGTACATTCTGCGTGTGTCAACGTAATACTTATCAATTTTTGTATCGCTATTTCTTAATAAATTAGCGTTACATCGATTAGTAGAATAATATGCAACGTTGGATCCTCTCTCGCCATTATCAGTAAAACAATGTAAAGCTTGTGTTCACCTACTCTTGAATACTTGGAATGTAAGTGGATCCGTTTATGTATCTAATATATACTATAATGTCTCTTATTTTTCAACTTTCTAAAAGTATAGTTGCCATCCCCTATCTTGTTCCAATAAAAAAATATCTCTGCAAAATCTGTGCTTAATCTGACAACTGCAAGGCGACCTTCATTGATCCAGAAATTTTGTTATGGTCGTAAATTTTAACCTCAAAGGCTCAGCTTCTAATTAACCTACAAAGATGATCAATGTGTTCTTGATAGATGTTGGTTTCCAACGAGGTGTAATTCATCCACGTCAGGGGCCACACGGAGAAAGAAAGGAGGGTAAACTAGAGAGATCGATTTCCTGTTTTCGACTTTCCTCAGATTTTGTGATGTGAAGGTCACATCGATTATACACAAGCCTTACTTTTCGCCTCAAATAATGAGGAATGCACCAGATAATTTCTGACATACGTTTTGCATACCTATTCTAGATAGAAACGTGTAGGGGTGAGAATATTAGCAATGTTATTTCATATGGAAATTTCGTATTAAGTGCCTGTACTCAAATTTATTTTTTCCATTTATTTCACGTTGCATTGCGTCGATTTTTTTTATTCTTGCGTATGTTTGACATACCATCCCAAGGTATACGCAGAAGTATTTTCATCTATGTACAGTAGGTGAAAGTCTTGCCAGGTGGCCAAGAATTATTTTAATAATCTGAATTTTAATAAATTTCCTGTTTTTCCTCTTCGTCGCCTTCTTCAAATTGTGTACTATCGGTACAAATGTTACCTCTTTAGAATCTGTATTCCATAAGTTGTGCAACGAGATACGAATCATCGATCATTGATTGATAAGGCCGTAAACGTGAGGGTCTACTATTTTCATAAACTCCTTTGTCGTAGGATAAAAGTTAACTGTTCTGGATTCGAGTATACGGTGTTCTAATTTCAATTCGTTTGACAGTCACCTAGCAATTGCCCGATTTAGATGAAATTTTGCACACCTCGTTTCTTTGACAATTGTAGTCGGATTAGTGGGTAGTAAGAGCAAATTTTTACCTTTCCCAAATTAGCAATTGCTAAGAGCCATCCTAATCTATACACACTCTGACTCATTATTTCTCGCTCTTAAATCACGTACTCTTCGTTTTAAGTGTACTGTATTGCAAGTTTATTACATTCTTCGTTTAACGTGAGAACTAATGCGAACTTTCGAACTAGCGAACATTTGAAAAGCTCGAACTTTCGAACAGGCGAACTAAGGTAGCTGTGAACGAAGCAATTTTGAACAGGGAGCATTTGTCCACAAAACATTTTAACACAAACTAGCCTATATGTGTCAAACAGGAAATTCTGTGAATGACGAAACCTGTGGAAAATAAGGTATACGGTCGAGCCTGAAGAAATTCATAGATACAAGTATTCGAAAGGCAGTTTTTCTTTCCAGATGTAGCAACGTCATACTATACTCTAGCCGTCGTATTGCCGTATCTAAGGCGCTTGAAGTTCCATGTATTACAAAATAGAGAAATGTTTTCAGTGTAATTCAACTACTTCCAACTGAAATCTATTTGGGGAATTTAAACAAGGTGCATACGGCGACTGCTGGACATATTATCATTAGGCTAAATTGAATGAAATAATTGACCAGAATTACGACAAACGTGAAAACCAGGGTTTTAAAAATGTAATGCACCATGAAACAAATATTCCAATCTAGTCATTATTATGCACATTTTGTAATTTAACCCTGAAATTCCAATGAAATGATTATACTTCTTAGTACTATTCAGATCTATTGGACCCATACTTGTCTTGCTATACCTATTTAGCTCTTATAGTGTTTTCATATGGCTTTGAATTATTTAATTCCACTATAATAAAATATTGTACATATTAATCGTAGCATCAATTTTATTTCAAATTGTCTGAATATTATCATTTACACTAAATTCTAAAGAAATATATACACTTAAAAAAGATCGTTTTACATAACACAGCCTTGTCTAAGATGAGAATTTTTCAATTTAATTGAAATACCAACTAATTAAAAGCGAATTTTGAAACACTGAAGTATAATGAATGCAAAGTAGTATCTAAGAATATAAGAGAAGCTATTATCAAAGCTATATAAGAGAAGCTATACAAATCCTAGTTCCCAAAAATTGGAGAATATTTAGCTCATATAAACAATGGGAAAAGAATGAAAATACTTGTAAGAAGATAAACAACCATTTTGGAAGTTTGAAAATTGAAGAAAAAAAGGTAATCACTTGGATAGCACATCTACTCTCTCAGTCAGTTTTACTCAACTTTAATTTAAGCATCAGGAATATCAAGTTATTTTTATACTGCAAAATATGTATTCCAGTTTGTTCAAGTTTTCTAAGTCACACAACGTAAACGTCGAGATGTTATCTATAAAACTAGAACTTGGTCAACTACCTTCCAACTTTCTATCCCTAACCTATCCTGACCTGAATCTAAGCTCATAAAACTTATAAATAAATTTGAGATTTAAATTTGACCTTCTTAATTTCCTACTAAAATCTAAATACTATTGTACATTGACAAGGTAATTATTTAATAGTAACGTCAGATGCACAACTTCGTGAATTCCTCTGCCCGTGTAATCAAACACGAGCTGAGTAGAACATGTATGATCATAATAACAAATTGTCTACTCACAATTTTGAGCCACTCTGTTTATCATTCATGTATTTATTAAAAACATCAATAATCTAATCAAAACAATGCTTATTTAATTACTAAATATGACTGTACGTGTATCTTGTACGAAGGGCATTAGCCGATGAAGTGAATTGATATTTGCAATTTGCATGGAGATGTTAGGTTCAGTAGATAGGGAAGCAGTGAGGATACATGAGAAGGATATTGCCTTGATTTTCGAGAAATATGTTTCACCAGTTTAAACTGCAGAAATATGTGAAGAAGAAGAAATGAAAATAGAGTGCGTAGTATTATTGGTCAAGACACTCCATCTAAAATATAATGTAAGTAATTATATTTAACATTCTTATTTGCTATTGAGGTTTAAGGTTAATGTACAGCAAAGATATCCAACAAAAGGTGGCAACAATATCTCCGTATATGTCTAACGCATTTTTATCGTCTAACGAAATTGTAATGCTGCTACTTCTGTTGGAGATATTTACTTTACATTAACCTTAAGTTATATTAAAAGAAATATATAAATCCAATACAAGCGTAGAAAAATAATGATTCTCTTTATAAGGAGAAAGAATGAATAAAACTAGTCTTTACACCTGTATTTTAAGCTCGAATCTTACACACATGGAGAGGAAATGCGTTTCCAAAAGGATTTAAATTCAATACGTCATGGGCTGCTTCCCCAAATTCCCTTAAGGGTTTAAGGTATCTTGGCTTTACGGGATTAATAAATATCCAATAAAGTGTCCGTGGTTCAATGGTAGAGAGTTGGCTTAGCATGCAAGAAGTCATGGTTTTATTCCAGAGACTGAACATCAGAACTGAGATTTTTTTCTCCGGGCTTTATCAGTCACAAATTCAAATTCCGACTTGCAATTAGGCCTCAATCTCCAATTTCTTCGATACTTTCGCCTAAATTATAACGTCTCAAGCCTTATATATCTGAAGATAATAATTAATTTAAAAAAGAAAAATGAATAAATGTCAAGGCTTATAAAGTTACCCAACTGTTCGCTAATTTTTAACAAAGATTCATAAAATCTTCCATCGATACTTGCTTCAAATTTCTTCATCAATTACAAAATATTTAAAGTTAACAAAAAGGAACATTCGTTTTTCTAGCAATTTAAATTTCTTATGTAGGCAATACAGCGATCGAGAAACAGGAACACGAAATAATGTGACAAATTTTATAAGCTCATAGTTGGGCAGCTAATAACACTCGAGGAAGCGTTTTGAAACTTATGAACCAGGTCTACCATTTAGAGGAAGCCTGAATGAAAGACAACAAAATAATCCACGTTTATATAAAAAAAAAAACGAAAATGTATGCTAAGGAATTCTTGGATAGGATACAGAATACATTTTGTCTTCTTATTTGTTAATAGTAGGAGCTTTCTAGGGCGTTATGCTGGAAAGTAGTCAAGTAAACGAAGGAGGAAAATAAAGGTTTGTCGAAACTAATTAGTTGAAAGCTGAATTTCTGCACATTGTTACAACACCATGAAAGGAGTATTTTCTCAAAAGTTCCTTCGTCTCCGCTGGAGCTTTCCCCCAGCCACCCTAAACCTCCAATACTTAGTGTTTCAGAAAAAAAAACATCTATGCTTATGGAGGTAATCAACATATCGGTAAGATCTTTTCCTTATTTTTATCTCCATGTGATAGTCCACAAGCTTGGTCCTTTTATTTTCCTGATACACCTAATGGTTTTCAAAACAAGTTAATATACGGTACAGTGTAAAAGACATTTCTTCTTCATTTTTAGTTTTCTCCGTTGTATCTTGTCAGCAATTGGTAATATGCGAAAGTTGTTCCTTCAGAATTTCGAGAGTATAACATTTCCTTCCTCACTGTACGTGCAGTGAGTTAAATTTGAAGAGTGTTGAGTACCTGAAATACCCAATGATGGGACCTCTAGTCTGGTAAGCTGATGTCATAATAAGGATGAATCATACAAACTGTGAAGATAGTTGCTACTCTTGCATATTACTGATGCCTAGGTGTGAGGATTCAAAATGTATATGGACCCAAACTGTTCTTTCCGTAATTAAATATAAGACGTCATCAAAAAAATTACTATTATTTTAACTTCGTGCACCGTTATCCCACGGGTCTTGATACAGTTCAACATTTCAATTATTTTGGAACAGACCCTACCTAATCCTGTAAAATATATTTCCAGACTATGTTCATATAACTTATCTAGAAACGCACTTGGTTTATGAGATACAGTGGTCCAACTTCGAACCACAAAATAATATCTGCTAATAGTAAATAAACTTATCATTTCTGGACAAATTGTGAAGTATTAATGAAAGTAAAGCTTAAATAAATACTGGATATCTATTTGATTAAATAAGATAGATATTCAACGTTAAACCTGATTTCATGTAATGAAAACTTTTGCTAACTGGCAAGAATTTATTTATTTCATACACCACTGCATTTCTTTATCTAATAATTAATACTATATATTGCTTACGAACTGATCTAGGTCAGAAACCACAACAGTTATAAACCTCAAGCGTAAGGACAGTCAGAAACCTCACAAAAACGGTCACCACCCCCACACCAACGGTCAACACCCCAAACATTAAAATGTTCAGAACTCCAAACGATCAGAAACCCCAAATGTAAAAATGGTCAGAAATCTCACGTAAATGATCAGAATGTCATGAAATCGTTCATAAGGAATTTCGGTATGGAAAAATAGATGTTGGTCCTGTCCCTCGTTCGTGTTAGAACTGGGCAAAATTGTTATTTTCAAATATCTGTTATAACAGTACCATTTATATAAAAATAAGAGTTATAAATAACAGTTTAAAAGGCTTCCTTAGAACTGAGTTTCTAGGGATTCCCAACTGACAGGAAGTCTTTAAAACACCATTATAGGTTAACATATTAACATGTACCAAGTTATTATTGGTTTAATTCGTTTTAACGTCCTAAAGGAACTAATGAGCTAAGTACGAGCCGGATCTACAATTTTTTTGTAAAGTAGATCTACAGTTTTTTGTAAAGTGCCGATCCATGGCGGGATTTAACCAGTGACGCATGAGTGCTAAACTCTCGGTCACATGTAGCCAGTTATGTGTAAAGTATTAATTCTGAAACAAACATGTAATAAAATATACCATTATACACGTGCGTAAGACGTATACGAGCTAAATACGAGTTGATAAGAGTAATCCACTAGTATTAAAAGTTGCTAGAATAGTTCATATTATAACTCCGAGACATTTAGAAATTGCCGCTGATTGATCCAGATAGTGGGGAGAGAACATTCATACATCAACGCAATTTAATTAAGGAACAAATGAAGGAATTGGCCGAACCGACGCCCCAACACCGCCACAGCCACCATATCCACCGGAAACTCAGCTTCATTCAGAATTAGTAGCATTTTACTCATTAAAATAGTCAATATACTTTTTTTTATCCTGCTATGTTGAGCTACATCAGCTCTTTACCTCTCATTTGACGATTGTACATCTACTGGCTAAAGTGTTGACAGTTTACCCTGTATTTTTTTAAGAGAATTAAACAGAGATTGAGATACTGTGTGTGTGTATGAGAGAGAGAGAGAGAGAGAGAGAGAGAGAGAGAGAGAGGACAATACATCACGTCCATATCGCTACAGTAACATCCCTGACGTGAGAACAGAGACTGAGCTTTTTGAATGATATGTGGTGTTTAGGTTTATATCTCACATTATAAAAGAATCTTACCTGAATGTCTAGCATACATTCGTGGAGTGTGTACAATATTAAAAAATTGGGATAGCAAAAAATGTAGCAGGATTTTTCCCTATTTTTTTCGAGAGAAATGTAAAATGCAAAACAAAGCTGAGGGAGGCAGTAATTACTCAGATTATAGTAAATACGTACGTCGTTTGGCATTGCAAGTTTGAATAAAGTGTGGCCATGTATTGCAGCAAACTTGTTAGTTGACACATGCCAAATTTGCTAGAAACGTTCCACGGAAAACTTGCTACAAATTTGTTTTGTTAGACATCAAGTCTGTGGTGGAAAAAGTTTTCTAATGTCTGGTTTGGAGCTCGAATCTAGGATCTAGGATCTTCAGTTGCGTTTATAGTGTGTCACTTCAGTGACTGCTTTATCGCGCCACTCCTAACTATTTTCTACTTTACTAGTCCTGTCAAGCCGGTCGGGTGGTCGAGGGGTGTGCGGCGGTATACCATCGGCTCAAAGGTTCATGGGTGTGGATTTTAACAGCTCAAGGCGAATCGTGACGGGCCGAAGTCAAAGTTTAAATAGAGTTTTTCAGTTTTTCACTAGTCCTTTCATGATACGAAGCCAGTTTCGTAGTAAATTCACTGGTATAGGCTGAAATTTGGAACTGTGAAAGCTGGAACATGTGATTTAGGTATAGAGCTATAAAGTATTTTACGTTGATATTTCGTAAGCGAGCCTCCTCACGAAAATTATAATGATGTGTATACTTTACTGCTCGGGTGTATAATATGTTGTGTTTTAGGCCTTTGAATTATGTACAGTGAAAGAAACGAATATTTTATCTAACTTGAATTGGTTAACTTATTTTCGGGAAATGAATAATTTTGAAAGTTGTGTAAAATTTTGAAAAGTACAAAAGTAAAGAAAGGGGAGGAAACAGTTGTACGAGCAAAAAGACGTTATCTAAAATATTTTGTATGGAAATCCATCCTTCCAGTTAGTAGTCCAACAGGAACAATCACTGTAAGTTTATCACTGTAGGGAAAAATCAAGTTTAGTCGATTGGTTCAAACTAGCGTACTATCTGGGAAATGTGCAACCAATTTGTTTGAGAAATGTCATCGATTCGAGCAGTGAAGAAACCATAATTATGAAACTCTTGATGTGACTTACGTGCTTGTGAAAAAATAACTAATAAGCCTTCTTCATAACACAGGATCAATAAACTCTCCCAGTTTTGCATTAAAGTCTACATAAATGTCTTTAATCCAGAAACGGTTTTCGTAACATACAAGGACTAATAAAATGTATTTCGTTTAGCAGATGAATCCTTGGAGTAATCGGTAAAGTGACCGACAACAAACAAATCTGAAAATTGTGATTTCGAAGCCCAGTGCACAATTAAATCAGTTCTCGCTGTAGGCTCGATGTTGGACTATCGACGATTTTTAGAAACAAGATTTCCAGCCAGTTTATCCTGAAAGCGCTGTAACAAGTTTGGCGGTCAAAGTTTGTAATCAATTTTACATTTGTGAAGGAGCAAACAAATTTGTTTCAAAATTGTAGCGAGTTTGCAGCCTTGCAATGCCAAACTTGTTACAAGATTGGAAACTTGCAATGTGAGAGCTGCTGCAAGTTTACTTAGCTGCTTGAGTAGGCAGTATGGTCTTTAAGGGTCTGTCATGATGTCGCGAAATCTTTCGCATGGAGGCGAATTAAGTCCTTTGGAAACAAATCTCCCTTTTACACTAAAATTAGTTTCCTCTAGTCAGTAAACAGTTTATTATCGGGTTAACTCTCATGACGGAGTAAAAAATGCACTTCCAAATATAATATTTTTGGCTGTCAAGCAGGAAATAGAGGGGTGACGAGCTCCAAATGACCCCAATTTGGAAATCATAACAAATTGGAACACTGATTTTTTTAAATGTTGGTAGTGATATTTGCACACTGTAAATGAAGCCACCAAGGTCCATATTTTTTGTTATCTCGTATACTTGTTAGACTGTATTTCGAAGAAGCTATTTGTGTAAGCGGAAAACATGTGAAGTAGGGGTTCTTGACCTGAAAATGGGAATAGATGCCTACTAGCTAAATGCATTGCATCAAATAAGACTGCTTCAATTGTTTTCAGTTAACAAACCCATTTTTCGCAACTATTCTTCTTGAACAGAAGGTAGTCATCAACATAATTTCCTAATTTGTAGTCTGCAAATATATTCAATAGAATTTGAATGCCAGTTTTGGTATTTAGGCAACTATGGCTCAGGCCGAAATAGAAGTGAGTGGAGGACATGGAAAAGACGTTGAGTAGAGTCTAGTTTCTTAGGCAAGATTTCAGCATTAATCTTGCTTGACTAAGAATTTCCCCAGTTAAACCTCAATCAAGATGACCGCCGCGATGGTAGAACCCAGGACCTACCGAACA
>JAGDQP010056238.1:0-11167 GCA_022664845.1 Lepisma saccharinum
ATTTTTCTTCGAAATCTACCTAAAAATAAAACTTATCCTGGGAAAGTCAATGTTTTCTTTTGCAAAGGTGGTTATGTGACGATAAAGCGGTGTGAAGATCATGCCACATGACGTCAAACTTTTGAAGTGTGTGTAGAAGAAGGTTCCATGATTTAAAGTTAACAATTTGAGTGCTCGCACATTTAAGGTTTCCTTTAAATTTCTGTATAATTGACCAACAATCTCGTTAACAACTCTGTATCCAGTTTTGGTTTTTAAATGAGCATCTGCAAGAGCAGTTGGCAAAACAGCTTACACACAAGGGCGCCCATTAGGGGTGGGGCAAATAAAATGTTTATATGTACTTTCTATATTTTATATTTACTTCTATTTTATTTATATATTTATTATCAACACAAGAAACTTTATAGCTCAATTAGATGAGGTAAGATAAGATAAAATGAATTGTACGGGCGGTAAAGCTCAATTAGAGTGTCGATATTTAAAATGCCCATTTACAGACATTTTTATTACAATATTTCTAAATGAGTTCGAGGACGAAGACATATCACATATATCCAATTCGATGGAAGTTCTATCTAATTCATTTCATTGTAGGTAGTTACACCAGATTGGTGATTTCATCATTATATTGTCATTGCCTTTTTGCAGTGGAAGAGACCTGTGTTGTCTAAGCGAGTTTTTAATGACGGGACACGAAACTGTAACAATGATACCAAGTCTGTGCAGTCTAAGCCATTTTGAATTATTTCCCTAAGAAATAACAGCTCAGAAATGCTACGTCTTTGCTCTGAAGATAATAAGCATACTACATTTTCTCTAAAGTAGAAACGTCGTTAAATTTTCTTTCCATTCTTATTACAAATGCTAGAATTTTGAAAGCTTAATTTATATGTTTTATATGGCTGTTATACGTTAATTTCATATTAAACGTGAAACCAAGGTTTGTTAATTACGTAGGGCCTACTTATGAATTTAACAATTAAATCTATAAGTCGTTTTATTTGTACTGAATGATAAAACTTCGTATTAATTGTAAGTTGATTGATAACGCAGCAGTTGGTAAAATTGCGTAAACTATGCTGTAGTGTTATGGCATCTTCATGGAGTTAATGTTAGCATATATTTGAGGTCATCCGCAAATTATACTTCATTATCTGGTAAGAATTGCGGTAGGTCATTAATGAACAAGAGGAATAACAGCGGTCCAAGATTCGAGGCTTGCGGGGCTCATGACAGAGCTGTATATTCACCAGATTTGTGTTCCTTAAATAGAACAGACTGTCTGAGATTAGTTAGATAAGAGCACATAAGCCTAATCAAAGATAGAGACAAGTGATGATGATTTAATTTACCTAGTAATACATTGTGATTAAGTCTCTCAAAGGCCTTTTCAAAGTCAATATAAATCACATCGACTTGTATTCCTTTGTCCAACGAGTTTTCAATAAAATCTGTAGCAATTGTAAGGTTTGTTACCGTCGATTTTTGTGAAACAATGCCATGTTGTTTAGTTGAGATAACTGCCTTCAAATGATTAACAATTCGTTGATATACAATCAGTTCAGAGAATTTTGCAAAGATTGGTAAGATTGCTTTAGGCTTGTGGTTGGTAATTTTTCGTCTGTTGTTTGTTTTAGGTATAGGACAAACTAAAGCAGATTTCAATTTGTTCGGAAAAATATGTGTTTTAGTGCCAAGTTGATCGCAATTAATAGGGAATATTTAAATTTATCAATACATCCTTTCACTATATTCGAGGGTATACCATCAGATCTAACTGTCGTTTTGGATTTTAGATTCTTGACAGCCTTTCCTATTTCGTTCAAATGTATTTGATCAGCAGGCAGTATTCAGATTTCTTCGTAATCCCTAGAATTACTGTCAAAATTACCGAATGGTTGAGAAGAGAATACAAATACTGATTGGAAATACTCTGCAAACGTATTAGCTATTTCTTCATTGTTACACAAATCCGACCTTCAAATTTTAATATATTTAATTGAAGATATTTTGTTTTGTTTTTAATAAATTTCCACAGCTGACATACACCATTATTTATAATATTTTCAGAATTTGCTTTAAAGGTCTTATAGGCTATTTTTATGTCTTTCTTGACTTCCCTACCCAATCGAACAAATTCCTGATAGTAGGGTTTCGAATTTGAATTTTGTTTTTAGATTTTATATGATAAATTGTTTTAACCTTGAGTTTCCTAATAACGTCTTTAGTAAACCAGCACGGATACTTTGGGACAGTGTTTCTTTTGCAGGGGACACATTTGACAAATATTTCATAAATAATATCTTAAAGTTTACTAAGTAAGTCATTAACATTATTATACTCTTTTAAGCATTTCCAATCAACTTCCAGTATACTTTAAGGTAGGTTTAATTTAATTCATGACATGGTTCTTTTTGCGCCCTTAATTTAGTAAATATTGTATTGGTTATCTTGTTGATAACTTTTATTAAATCACAGAAAACTGTCATTTTATCCTTGCCCCCCCTCCTGAAAACCACAAGATGGGCGCCCATGCTTACACATAAGCGAGTACGTGGGATATAATATTATTAAATCTGTTCCAAAGTAATATAAGGCACTTAGATTATTCTAGAGTAGACTATATCTCAAAATGTGTGCAAGCAAGAGAAGAATATGTAGGGTACTAAAGATAACATTACACCAAATCGGCTATTCCAATTGTCATAATATCAGATGTTGTAATCAGTGATGTGATACCTATTGAATATTTACAATATACACCAGAACGTTCATTCTACTTTCATTGTTCACTTGGTAGACGATTAAAGATGAATACTCAACAGCGAATATTCTCGGTTGGTACATGGTTAATACTTGCAGTCCTATAATGAAGTACTTTTTTGTTCAATTTCAAGTCAGAAAACTTTAATGTGTTGGTTCTGAATCCACTTGAAATTGTAGTTTCGTCCACAGGACGTCTTCTCCATGTGTTAATAAACCACCCTCTGTCCAACTTGCTTTCTTTTGAAATGATATCAATTGCATTCCCATTCGGAGAGATAGATATTCAGCGTGTATCATGAAACTTATTAGGCGACTGCCTGCCATCTAATGGTAACTTGGGAATTACACCCTTGATCTAAACTAATCTGTGATCTAACTAGATGATGACATAGTCTTATAGACACATTTTTTGTCTCAATTGAAAGTTTACATTTTTGATTTCAAATTTTTATTGTGTCAACTTGCACAAAGTTTAATAGACGAAGGACTCTGTCTGAAATATCTCACTTGTACTAATCTATAACTATCTGATACTTGTTCCTAAACACGGAGAGCGACGACTATTTGATGGCACAGGTGTCTAGTGAAGTTATAACATTTTTAGACAATATTCTTCTGCACTATAATTGATTATCTGCCGACCTATCACGACTGAGTAATTACAAATTTTCTACTATTGGCCTTCTAGCGATGGCCACAACAAAATGCGCTTCGATTAAACTCTACTTGGTAAAGTATAATTCTAATGAATAACCAAACGTGAAGTGACTCATTATATTACCTGGACCCTGAATTACTCAAATAGCCTATAGATATATTCTTGGAGTCTTCCCACATGACTTTTACCCCTAGACAATTGTTCTCTCTCTCTCTCTCTCTCTCTCTCTATGTGTGTGTGTGTGTGTGTAGGGCGATCCCCTGCAATTAAAAAATATTGCCTGTGAACATGCCAAACGGCGTTAGGATGTTGGTATTTCCTCTACCTTCAGTGATTGAATGGCAGTTCAAGTGAAAATATCAATATAGAGTTTCTCTTCATGAATTTAAACTTTTTGTGCTGTCGGATCACATACGACCCCACGGTGTGCTTTGCAAAACTATATTTAGTGCATTACATAATCAATGACAATTTCTTATTGTAGAATTAACGTAGAATTTAAGTAGTTTCAAGTTTGTAGCAATGTATAATGAATAATCATAATGTCGAATTACATCCATATATTATTCTCATGAGAGGAACGTTGCACATATGCGTAGCGACAAAGAAACATGCATGCTAATAATGTTAAATTGTAAGCGTGAACAAAAACGAACATGATAATGCAGTTCTATGGATCAGTGAGAAGATAAATAAATAAAAATTGAGTATTAAAAATTTCAAATGCGTTTATAACTTAAACTTTAAATTGGGTCTTCTCAGCAAACACACAGTATGATATATGTAATAAAAGTGAGACAGGTGTGGTCTAAAATATAATTGAAAGATATGCAAATTTGAACTGCAAATAAGCCTCAGGATGTATTAGATCCTTCTTCACTAAAGAAAAATATTACGACAAAAACAAATTGCAAACTTCTATAGTCATATAATGCAGATTTATAATGCGAGTTGTTTGCAATATTTGTGGAATATTTCTGTTAGCCTACCTCGGAAGGTAACTATCGAAGAGTGACAAACCTTATGTTGTGTTATCACTACATTTTGCAGCTGATTAGTCTTCTATTTATACTGAATGAAATATTGTTACGCATCTTTTCCAGGATGGGAGTAGATGTGAAGGAGAAATTTCCTTAGCAGAAGAAAATAGTATCGACCTTCTTGGAAATATGGTCGAGGCTTCTATTATTACAATAAACTCTGATTATTATGGAAACTATCACAATTTGGGACATGTAGCTATCGCTCTCTCCCACGACCCTCTTGGCAGATATATGGCAAGTATTCGAAAGTGATGAGCATATTTACTCATTTTGAAAACAACTACTTTAGAAAAGTTTTATATAATATTTGACTTTTTATCAACTTTCGGTTTCAGTTCATGTTGATCAGGAGGAAATCGAAGCTCAAAGACTTTCTTAAGTTATACTTCCAACTCTAATGACATTGATAATGATTTAACAACAGCTCTATTTAATTTATATTGTAAATTTAGATACAAGTTTGTGGTGATTTCTTAAATTAAAAGAAATTGGAAGAATCTTTGAACTCGAAAAGGGCTAGTTTTTTTTTTTAGATATTATGCATGTATAAATCCTGATAGGATGTGTCACCTTATGTGTGTTTCTATAGTATTGAAACAACCTCATATACGCTATTTCTGATCATTATTTAGTTTCAAATAAGATAGATTAGTTTAAAAATGTACATTTAGTAGGTTGATAAAAGCGGTTCGCGGTCCACAAGAATAAAGAATAAGCAAATTATGTTTGCGATTCTACTAACAAGCGAAAAAAACTTCTGTCCGTTGACAGCGTTTGAGCCACGCGAGCATTAAATTTTATAAAGGAGGGTGGCAACACTGACAACTGCAGTTCATAGGTTCGGCAATATCCGAAGTACTTCTGTCGGATAATGTTTATGCCAAGTTTGACAAAGCTATGTGTAGCTCAATGGAAACAATTGGAATAAATCTTTATTTTACAAACGTGCTGGCAATATTGAACTACCATACCAATCAAGACTGTTTCAACTCAATACACACCATGATCAGCTATTGGATTTTACCCTTCTCCATACAGAAACTATTAATTTCAACTAATAGGAAATTTAGATGAAAGTAGTTGGGGGAAGCCCCTTTGGCCCCCTCTTTAACAAGCTTACCTCTGCATATACACACAATTGTTCGTTATTATAATTATTTCGTCTTTCCCGTTAAAGAAATGCTTATTATAAACTATTAGCAAATTTTCATGTAAGTATCGGGGGGGGGGGGGGTTATACCCCTGGTCCCCGAGAACCTTTCTTTGTTCCTGCACGTACACTTTGGATACTTTCGTACGACACTTCATGCATGTCTCTACAACTTATGCTTCATGAGATATATTTTTCGCATGGGCTGGCAACACGGACAGCGGGGTTTTAGAAGAGCGGTAACAACCGCAGCATGTTCTTATTGTGTCGAATAATGTTGACGTCAACTTTGACGAACTGGGTCCAACTGAATGAGTGCAATTTGAACAATTGATTTTTTTAAATAGGAGTGAACTACTGCATCAATCAGGACGGTTCCAGAGGTGCTGAGCTAGTCTAGCCAAGATCTTAGCAACGACACTTAGAACAAAAGCATGGCAGCTCCTGATGTTTAATTCCTGGACACGACCGGACAAACAGAATGAGTTATATTTTAAGATTCTTTTAGCAATCAAAGGAACTAAAAGTGGTTATTGTTGTTGCGGAACAAAATGAAATGTTTATTAATCATTTACTGTTTTATTTTCTTGTCTATTTTTTAACATGCACACACAAAAATATATGAATTCAGAGGTTAAATTTATACCTATTCGCAAGATTAATTTCTGAAACATGTGACTTACGAAAATAGTTTTAATTTTATTTACTAGTGTAAGTTGTTAATGGCACTCGGATGTTAACCTCTGTATCTGGGAAAGAAGTTGAATTACGACATTTAAAACATTTGTTTGTATATTTGTCTCAGACATTTAGCTAACACTCTGTGACATTAGACACATCAAAAGTCAGAAACGATTTTATTCGTGGAAAAGCTGCATATTTGGAACATTTTCATGAGATCCGTAGCCTCAAATAACACATTAATATAGTTACTGGGATAAATAGTTGCTTTACCAGTACATCTATAACTTGTTTCTCTATTTTCAACACAATCCCCAAGAACTTACAGCTTACATTGCATGTTATTCAGCGAGTAATGATTTTCTGGAATTATATTTTACAGACAACGCCTGGAGTTATGATTGAGACTTGGACAGCAATGAGAGATCCTTCATTTTATCGCTGGCACACCGACATCGACAATACTTTTCTCACTCACAAAAATAAGCTACCGCCTTACACGAAGGAAGATGTAAGTCAACGTAGTTCACTCTGATATGTATTAAGTTAATAACAATATATTCTATGAAAATCCTATTTCATTAGGTCTTATAAATTGTTGATATGAATTTTCTTCGTGGTATTAGAGAATTATATATAATTAACGTATGCACGAACTGCAATATCACTAATTTAGGCTCCAACTCTTAAATATAACTTTAGTATCAATTGCTACTTTTGTTATTAAACCATCTGCTACATCTGAAAATGAATATTCTAAATACTAATATTCTGCTGATAAAGTATTACTCGGAGATGCCACAGAAATCTTCTAGGAGTTGTTGAATCTGATTAAGCTAAGAATTCTATTATAATTACTACGATATAATTGAATCGAATTGAAATCGTCTGGGCGAGGTCTTTATTGAAGCGAACGATGTTCAGCCTATGGCTGTTATGCCACCTAACCCTTGTCAAAATAAAAGTACGGTCATGCCTTCTTTACATTACTAACATTTTACCATGGCTAACGTTAACCCGAGTTCATTTCAGTAATGTAAACGGTAGTTACCGTTAACTCGGGTTTCAAATTTAACTAGCCTCAACTTACGACGGTTATCTTGTAACGTTAGTAAGAAACGACTGTCTAAACGAAAGTTAGTTATTATTCACGAATCATTTCGTGAGTTTATTTCTTTCTTTATCGAAATATAGAGTATAATATTGGTGCGTACTACTTTTAAAATAAAAAAGAATGATGGCAGAACTAATCTACAAAATCTGACGCTACAATAAATTCATTTGTGTTCATTTTTTTTTATAATTTAATCCTCTCCCGTGTAACAAGCAGATTCTTTACTCAACCATACACCCCAACCTGTTTCTTTACAGACAATGGTAGTACAAGCACGATAACCAAGTTAAGTTCGATAGTCTGAACGCAAGTTAGTTTTACCTATAAATTTTACCATCGTAAAATGTTAGTAATTTAAGCAAGGCATTATAATATTGCAATAATATAATAGTTAGAAACATACATATATGCCAGAATATTTCTTTACTTCGAGTTAATATCTATATTAATATCAATAGCATATACCCTTTCGCACAAATACACACGAAGTGGCACCTTACGAACTTGGTAGCTGTAGTTTAGGGTGCTGGGCCGCGTTCATGAGGTGATGGGCTTTAATCCCGCCTGGGCCCCGAATGCTTTTGATTTTGAACTCATTGCATTGTGATGGGCCGAAGTCCAAAGTTACTAAAATGACGCATATGAAGTAAAGTTTATCAAAGTTCACGAGGTAACACCTTGTAATAATTGTTTACTGGAATACACATGCAGATAGATATGTAAGAAACAAGGAAGAAAAATGTTCCTTATTTCGTTTCTTATTTCATCTTGGTTCTTCTGCACTGCATTCTCTCTGTCTGTCTCTCTCTCTCTCTCTCTCTCTCTCTCTCTCAGTTGATAATTTAAGAGCACGGAGGCAAAACAATGATAACCCTAATTTTTAAAAAGAATATTCCTTTATTCCTGCTTCGAGCGCCAGTTGCAGCTACAGGACTCTCCCGAACGGTACTCGTCTCCAAACAACTACAAAAGTTGATGACAGGAGATCCACCACAAGAAATCCAGGAAAATGGTCAATTGCTTCCCGTTGCGTGCGCTAACCTGGGTATCGAGCCTGAAGTATGGAAATTCCCCGTTGTACTCTGTCACAATATTCCTTTAAGATCCAATATGTCAAATTGGTTACTACAGCATAAGAGACTTTTGCAAGAGGTAGAGCGAGTTTCCTTTCAAGCCACTTAGAGGAACAAGAGATCCTCACCAACAGTCAGTCTCTCGCCAAGAGGCAATCACTTTCCCGAATACCGAAGAGATCCCAAGAGACCTAACGCATTCACAAAGAAGTGGTTGCTCTCTCCAACCCATCAAGAATATTCTCTCGCTATTTCCAAGAGGTGGGGAAGTAGTAACACAACAGCCTCGCACTCCATGATTTAATTACGCATTAATTAAACACGTGCTTGTTGCATGAGACTCTGACTGTTACCAGACAAACGTACTCCGTGGATTGACAGCTCGCTATTTGAGACACTTCCCCTTGAATGAATCTATAAAACAAGTTGAACAAGAGTTTCTTGAACGAAAAAATATAGACGACCCACAAACATACTCCATGATTTAATTACGCATTAATTAAACAATTGGTTATTGCATGAATTTCTATAGACGACACGCAAATCTACTCCCCCTGAAGGCTTGTTCCATGTTGGACGAAGAAAAAATATAGAAAAAAAATTAATGAGTTTTGGAAAGAAAGGGGAAAAATAGTTGAAGAAAAATTTTTAATTTCTGATCCAAACCACACGAGGCGGTGGAGTCCCTGAGGACTGAAAGTTAATTTAGTTTAAAAAGAAAATAAAAGAAAGAGTTGCTTTTTTCTTCGCGACCCGTTTACCAGACAATACAACTGGAAATAATGAAGTCAGAGCCTAGAGGCCAACGCCAAGAAAAAAAAAGAACGCATCTTTGAATTCATTTACCCAGCTTGGTTGATAGAATCAATTGTGATAGTATTAGTTTAAAAAGAAAACATGAAGTGCTTATTCGTATTGTCGACAATTGATATGAATGCAAAAAACTTCAAGTACCTTTGAATATGACACACAAATAAATATATTTAGTAATTACATTAGTTTGATTAACAATTAACTAACTGGCATGAATTTAACTGTTTTGCTGACTTGCGTTGAAAGAAAAGAATGGTATTGCGGCAGATCCAATGGTTAAAGTTTAACTTGCTCCAAGTGTCAGAGTTTGTTACCTTGCGGCAGATCCAGTGTTTAAAGTTTAAGTTGCTCCAAGTGTCAGAGTTTGTTACATTGCGGCAGATCCAGTGTTTAAAGTTTGAGTTGCTTCAAGTGTGAGATTTTGTTACCTTGTGGCAGCTCCAATATTTAAAGTATAACTTGCTCCAAGTGTCAGATTTTGTTACCTTGCGGCAGATCCAATATTTAAAGTTTAACTTGCTTCAAGTGTCAGATTTTATTACCTTGCGGCAGATCCAATATTTAAAGTTTAACTTGCTCCAAGTGTCAGATTTTGTTACCTTGTGATAGATCCATTGTTTAAAGTTTAAGTTGCTGCAATTGTTAGATTTTGTTGCCTTGTGGCAGATCCAAAGGTTAAAGTTAAATATTTAGGTTGTTGTGGTATAGTGGTGATGGTTACTGAAGATAATACTTGGACGGGTATTGAAACATTTGACTAATGCTGACTGATAAATACATATGTGAAGACTTTAGTTGTTTGTTTTAGGAATAATGCTGAGCAGAATGTCGCCTTATGACATAATTATATATTGAACTAACACACATTTGGACGTCTACTAGACCGTTTGTTGTATCTTATTGAAACTAATGTGAAATATGCGGATTTTTGAAGCTAGGAAAGCGCTGATAAATTGTACAAATCTTGAATATAACTTGGTATTGACATATACAAGAACTGACAAAGAAACAAGAACCTATTGTACTGAATAAAATGTAATTTGACTAAATTTGCATAGAAAAGCTCCCACAAGCGCTGGTAAATTGTACAAATCTTGAATATAACTTGGTATTGACATATACAAGAACTGACACAGAAACAAGAACCTATTGTACTGAATAAAATGTAATTTGACTAAATTTGCATCGAAAAGCTCCCGAAAGCGCTGGTAAATTTAACAAATGTTGAATATAAGTTGGTATTGAGATATACAAGAACTACCACAGAAACAAAAACCTACTGTATTGAATAAAATGTAATATTGACGGAAATAGTACTAAAAGCTGCCGAAAGCGTTGGTAAATTACAGAAAGATAGCATACATGAGCAAAATTATTGAATATCGTTGAGATATACAGAAAAGGAGATAAAAGAACATGTGATTTTACTGAATAAAATACAATTTGAATAAACTCGAACTGAAAACCTTCCGAAAGCGTGGGTAAATTTGAAAAGGTTTGAATGCAGGACGTAAACCTCATGACGAAACGTGAATGTTGTATATACTGGTTTTGAAGCTAGGAAATGTATTTGTTCTGGTTTTGCCTTTGATTTTTAAAAAGTCGCCATTTTATAACTAATATGGCCGACACAAAATCTATTTTGCACATCATTTGAGCTACACAACTGAAATTTTATATGAAGACGTATTGCCATTATTAGATTCAAGAAATTTAAGAAAAGTTTTTATAAGTCGCCATGTTAAAAAAAAATATATGGCCGTCGAAATGACGTTTTGATGGAATACAGAGCGTAAAAGGCAAGACCTAGAAACTTGACACTTGGTAGAAACATTGACTACTGCAAAAGAATTACAAACATATTAG
>JAGDQP010056240.1:489-12978 GCA_022664845.1 Lepisma saccharinum
AGAATAGAATAAAAATTACATGACATAGGTAGTTTAATATAGCACAGGATAATAATAATATAACATTAGATTATTCCAGGAATGTTTCCGAAAATTTTTAACAGGGTATAGTGTCGAAACGGTAACGTGTTATCTGATTTCACTTTTTGACCACGCCTTGAGAGCGAGTTTTTCTGTTTTGAGTAATATGAATGCAAGGTCTAAGCGTTGTAATATATCTAAGATAATAATAGAAAGGAAAGAGTGTCGTTAGAAAATTATCAATAAACGAATCAGAAGATTACCATACGTATCAAGAAAATGGACGAGTATAACGGAAAGAGGGAGAACGGCAAGTAACGATTAGTAAATGTAACAATGAAAACGTGTAGTGCTTGTACACTTTTTAATATTTTAGGAACTTCTTTTCTACACTTTAAATGACGGGATTTTTTATATTGTTTTATAATTATACCTTTTCACCTCCGATCAGTACTTGCACATTTTTGTCCACATTATTCTGTTCGTACGCCTGAGAATTTGCATCGTATTCGAGCAGACGTGCAGCGAAACCGGATCCATTAATTTGTCCTCCACCTACCACCACACCAAATTATCGAAATTAATAACTTATAGTTTTACATCCAAGTTTCGCGTCTTGTACTTCAACAGTTAAAAAGTTATAAGCACATACACATTTGTATAGTTTGGGAGAGAAAATTAATGGTAACTTCGTTTAGCTTACTTTAAAAAATCAGACTGTGGTACATAATGCAACGGATTGCACTCGTTTTGCACCAAAATTTCCCGTGCTGCATATATAATTTCGTTTTATATTTAATTCTCAAAATTTTGTACACAGTTCATTAGATGTAACATGGCACACAGTGATCTCTTTATATAAGACTAGCAGTTGACCGCTGATTCGCTCCCGTAGATTTCAGGAATTGATAAGGTTCTTCTTGTTCTTTTTCCTTTTGTTCTTCTTATCCTTATTTTTATTAATCCTTAATTTTTATTATATTTTTCTACTAAATTATGTGCTTTTCGAGACTAATGGTATGTAGATACAGTTCATACAGTAATGTTAAAATGAGAGACAAAGATGTTCGAAATATTAATGTTTATATTTTTCAAAGTAAGCAACTGAAGGACTTCATTATAAACTATATTTGTAGTTGTACCTTGTGGTGCTGGAATTACCAAACCGTTGGAAGATGTTGCTGTAATGCACGCGACGTAAAGCTGTATATGTGTGAAGCAATTCTTCCTTAAGTCAATGCCTGCTATCTTGAGTATCCCTGGGATTTATTTATGGTCATTGCGAAACAGGCTTTTAAGGAAAACTGTAGCCTTTTAAAATCAAATGGATACTCGGATGGTATGAGCTGTATTCGTGGTATGAACACAGATCCCCCTTGAGCAGAACCAGTTACTACCGTAGCCTAGATCACATTCCTATGGAGAGCTTGTTCCCGTAGTCTTGTACCATTGCAAAGCTTAGGCGGGTTGAGATTTCTTAACATTACAGGTATTTCCACTTTTAGGAGAAGTTTATGTCCGGGGAGAAATTCAACGGGGTAGTGAATCAGATCATCACTCCGAACTGCCGAGTCTACGAACCGGTACTTCATTTGGTCACCGTCGAAAGAATCTAAGAGAATTTTATTTATTGCGGCTGCCGTATTGTTTTCATGTGTTAAAATGCCACGCTCACATCCATGGATATCTCTGGAAAATTCTGCATGTAAGAAAATATTTTGGATGAAAGATCTGTTACATTGGATACGACCTGACCTAGATGATGAGGTAAACTTAACATCCCTTCAAGAATAGGAAACTCAACATCACAAATTTTGAGAAGGATATCAGAAAATTTTCCTGCCGTCATGTCACTATTTTGGTGGATTCTCACATTCTTCTTCAGGCTTAATTTGTTGATAAGAGGTCATAAATATGTAGATTTGATGGACGCCTTTACTTCATCAGCACGCGTTCCTGTTAGAACTATTAGCAGTCTGTCACAACAACCTTTCTGCACTTTCCAAATCGGATTTCTAAAACTCCTTCCTTCCTTACGTCATAAAACCTATGTACTTTATAAATTTCAAGATTCTAGCCTAATTCGTTTATACTAGGCGTTGATATGTCAGTCAGTCAAGACTTCTGTTTTTATATATAGTGTGTACGTGGTTGTCTCATAACGGTGAATGAGGAACAACTTATCGAATACATAGTCTTTTACTGACTCATGTCGTTATTGCACTCGGTCCCTTAAGATTTGTCCTCTGTCAACCTTTGGGCTACTCCGCGTAAATGCTTTAATCACATGCTTTTTGAAGTCGTTATAAGCTAATTCATTCCATTTGCTCTTTTGGATCTGAACCTGTAACCAGTTCCTACCTTTTCCAACAAATGTACTTTGTAGTATCTGTTTTGCATTATTATTGTCCCAAAATAGCTGTTGTTTGTCATGTTCATACAAGTTAAAGAAATCTTCAATATCATCTTTAACAGCGTCAAATTTTGGTATGCGAATGCAATGATTGTGTACTGTGATATAGTTATTGTTAACAGGTGGTGGATTTTGATAAGGTATTTTGCTTTGATTTTTAACTTTCTTGACGTGTAAGATAAAACTTTGGAGACGATTGTTTTTCTGCTTTTCGCTTCGACTTACGCGTGCTGATGGAAATGGCTAGTTCGTACAACACATCGAGAGAGGAATCTAATTCGTCAGCTAATTCTTGATATCTTTTTCGTTTTGACATATTATGATTGTATTGCAAGGCATCCTTTCTAGTTTATTAATTTTCGCTATGCTTGCCACATTTATGTTGTTACATTAGCTTCCAATCCATTTCAAAATTAAAAACATCAGGATTGCCGACCTACACCGACTGTAACACTGAATAAATACTGAGATAGCACACTTAATTATGCTACATAATAACAACGAATTTTCAGTTACACGTGCACCAATAATTAATTACAAATACAATTTGGGGTTTAAAAATTTGAAGAGCTATAAATTATGAGATTACAGACCGCAATTGAACACAAAACGAATACGTAATTACACTACGGGTATCGATACTACTTTGAAACAAGATTTTAAAGTGAATCAGCAATATCTCCACCATATGTACGATTCGTTGAATCTTCACGTCTAGCTCCTAAATTCGGTATTGATGTGAACTAGGCTTAGCTGTATGCCTAATGTCGTAGGAATGAGCTCAAATCTCGGAGTTATGAAAATATGATATTGCATGGTGATACAACCCTGATGCTTGGAATTGGCCCAGAAATGGTCGACTTGAACATTTGTTGGTGAATTTCAATGAGCGCTTAAGGTTGTAAATCAACTTGTTTCTAATTCAAATAACATAAGTATGTTGGAAATAAAATCAGATTTCAAGAAAATACAACGCGTGGCTGAGCGAAGACTGACCTACTACTAATTTTCAAAAGTACTTAGTAATTATTAAACGAACATTGAAATATGCAGTTTGATAATCTTGGAGTACCGATAAACCGCTCTGAGGTGATTGCGTGGAAGTCGTGTAACAAAAGAGACTTACTTGGAATAACGGTGTCTAAATGAATGTATCTTGTGGAACTAATATGTATATTATGAGGGGCGAGATCTGGTCAATCACATGAGGCTAGAAGAGCCTCAACTTCGTAAACGTCATCTTACGTCACAGTACCTTCAGCGATCACCTCATGCAGTCTACCGGTTCAGCAATATTTCACTGATAGTGTGTCTGAAATATATGCGGATGCGTTAGTCTTCGCTCGCGTTGTCGTCTTTATTTCCTATATAAATAATCCCTTCTTTTTCTCAATCTTACAATATCATAGCTTTTCGTATTACATTCTATGATCTTGAGGATAATATTATACAATTGAATAAAATATAATTTTCGTCTTAATTTACAATCCTTATGCGATCATACTAGATTGTATAAGCTCATTCTTATTAGTATAAAAGTTCCTCGGAATCCGTTTTCCAACATCGGCAGTATGGTGTAGTGGGAACCAGTTCGTGTTTAATGAGCAGAGAGGCCAGTCATGTCTGCTGGCTCTCTCGTTGCTTCGGTCTACATTTGGTGTTATCTCTCACGTTTCCCACCTTTATTTTTAGAACTTGAAATTTAACGTCTACAACGTTAGACGTCCATGTTTTTTCTCCGAAATTGAAAGACCACGGTCCACATTCATTAAAGTACAAAATTATAATATACAACTGATTGAAGCGAGTAATAGTCAAAGTGGACCAAGTGAAATTTTTTCTCAACATTCAGCACAACAACCACCAAAGAATTAACGAATGAAAATTGTCCAACCATGAGTGCAACGCTACAGAAGAAACATAGTGGCTCTCACACTCATACATTTTTCAAGGTGAAGGTTTTCGTAACGAGTCCGTGGAGGGGGAGAGTACATTGACAGTGATAGTGAACGGGCTGTACAAGTAGCAAGTGAAGTTCTCGCTGGTGTTGTTGAGAGAGTAGAAAAATATAGAATGAGTAATATACCCAGAGTTGTGTCTATCGCGCTCGATAAAGATTGTACAAAACCACAGGCATTAGGTGAATTGGTTTCTTCAGATGTTGGAGTGTTGAACAACAGCGACGGAAACTTTTAGTGCCAACAACAGTTCCTATTAACCAGCTTTCGCAAGAAGCAAATGTATCAAGGTTAGATATTGATTCAGAAGAGTCCACTCTGACGGATAGTGAAGATATTTCTGATCCCGGTCAATACGGTAATACTCGACTCAAAAGACTCAAGGTAAGCCCTTCTTTTGATTTATCCCACAAAAAGAAGCAGGAAAAAAGAAAATAGATCTGGTTGCATCAAGTCCAGAGTAATATGTCCGGTATGCAGTTCACGTTCTCTGAACTATTTCCTTGTTCTGATAGTAGTGTGCAGTTTAGGAAAGAACTTAAAAATCAAGACACTAGTGAAATAATTTCGGACATTTTATTATTACCTTTATATATTTACACATCATAATTTGTTTATCAAATAGTAACTTCTTTTTTTATTTTTGAAACATACAGTGGACAATTTAGCAGATTGATTCAAGATGTATAGTTTTCTAGTGGTGGTTTTGATTTTGCAATTAAGCTTAAGTAGTGTGCCGTGTACCCCAATGAGGACTGGTAAGATTTATGACCTTAAAGTGGCCACTTTCAATATTTGTAAAAGTCATAATGATAAAAAAGTCTCTATTTTAGAGAGCGTTTTAAATAACTCAAAACAACTATTCACACACTACATGTTCGTAACTATATTTATTTACAAAACTAATATAGTGGACAAAACTGGCTTTTCGTTTTTGTGAGAAACGACATTAATTACAAAGATATCCATAAAAGTTCGGATCGTCGGATTTTCATTTTAAAAAATTCCGATATATGGTTTATTAACATATATGCCCAAAGTGGCTCCCATTTCAAGCATACCAGAGAAGCCTTCTTTCTAGAAGTAGCTATTTTGTTACATACTTTCAAAATAAAGCGTTTCGTCTTATTAGGAGATTTGAACGCTTCGTACAAAAGAAACGGCATAATAGATCAAAACAACTTTAGTCAGACCTTCGAGAAACTCGTTAAAACTTCTAAATTACATGAAATATGATAAACAAAATCCTCTTATTCCACTAATAACCTATCATGATTTTCAACGTCGCAGTAAAGTATATTATTTGTTCTCTAGTCCCTCTTTAATAACCGCGGTCCAGTCCATTCAGTGTTCTAAACTTGCTATGTGTGACCACTGTTTATTAATGACCAGCATAAAAGTTCAAATTAGTCTCCATCTCTGTGAGTCGTTTATATTTAGACTAATTGCTGATTTTCTCAAAAACGAGCAATTTTTAGCTCTGTCAAATCAACTATGGGAAGAGACCCATAAATTCAAAAGATTTCAAGAAAGTCCTTTCAAATTTTGGAATAGAAAAAAAATACTTCAGATTTGAATTTAAACACTTTGTTAAAACATTTAACGTCTTATGTTAAAATATTATAATGAGCTATTATAAGAATACACTAAAAGAGCTAATGTTGAGGACAATTGGTTGCTAAATTTCGGTTAATTCAAAACAGAAAAAAAACTTATTCGTAATCAGAATATAGCAGGTCTGATGTGTAGGTTCTCTCTAAAAAATGTGGCATTTCAGAAACTATTGGCTTCGAGACTATTACGAAAAATATAAAGAAAGGCAACCAAAACTTTATATTTTTTTTCAAGATGACAATGGTACCCTTTATGAACAAGGGGAGGTTTACGTAGCTGTTGAGCAACAATATACTCTAATTGTTCAACGTGAAGTAAAAGACAAAGTTAATTTAGTGAAGACTTTTGAGTTTCACACTCTTCTCGGTATAACGGAAGCAGCGATAACCTTCTTTGCCTCACCTTTTTCCTCATGTGAAATTCAGATAGCGATTACGTTCCTTAACAAACAATTGGTGGGTGCAGAGGACGGGTTTTGCGCTTCTTGGAGGCGCTTATATCAGAAGGAAATAGCACAAGAATTGACTCCGGTTTTTGATTCATTTTGGCAGTGTCCTCAAATTGAAACTGACTTCTTCACTTCTATAGGTATTCGTATTTAAAAAAAGGAAATACCGTCCATCAATAATTGTAGACTCATCCATTTACAGAACTGTGGCACGAAAGACTTTTTCAGAGTTCTGACAAATAGATTACAACCCTTACTCCTTAAATTACTTCATCCTAGTCAGAGTGGTCTTCGAGGGATGACACCGGTATATATGCATTTAAGGATTATTCGAAATATACTCATCCATTCAGATGTCGGTAGGTGTATTCCTATAATGATTCAAAAATATATCAGCCTTGCTTTTGATTGTTTAAGCCAATCATATCTCTTTCAAGTTTTAGAACACATAATTTTGCTGTTAAATCCATAAAGATGTTACAATGGGTTTATGGCAAGAGGTTTTGCAAGTTGAAAATCAACGGGCAACTTAGTAGTAAATTTAGATTCGAGTAAAAACACCAGAGGTGCAAAAGCTCAGCCAAGTTCTTCAGCCCTGAAAAGGGGTGACATGAAGGACAGATGAGCCAAGTTCATTGGCGACAGCATGTAAGAGGAACGATGGAACTTGGCGTGAGGTGGCAAGGTTTATAATGTTCGACTTCGAGCCTTAGGATAGTGGTGATGGACGTGGTGGATTTTAGAGCCGCAACCAGCCTTATGGCTTGAAGATCATTAACCTTGCCACTTCGCGCCAAGCTACAGTGTTCCTCTTACATGCTGTGGCCAAGGAACTTGGCTCATCGATTCTCCATTTCACCACTCTTAAGGCTGAAGAACTTGGCTGAACGTTTTGCACTTCTGGTGTTTTTGCTCGGATTTCACAGCCTTTTGTAAGTGTATAATATATATACATGCTTCGCTGGAGGCGCTGCCTCCAGTATCGCGTGGTGGGCTGCACCCATAACTTGTGGAGCTTTGGGGTCCTGCGCTCCCTTGATCGTAACCAGACTCTCCGGGGGACTGCGCCTCCATGGTGCAGATCTTCCCCATACCCTGGGTGGTTTGCCCCATTTATTGTAAACTACTCGTGATGGTACATCTTCATACCAAATTTCGTTTCTCTAGCTTCAGTGGTTTGGAAAATGGGTATTGGGCGGCCATTTTGGATTAAAGATGGAGACATTTTTAACATTATTTTATATTGTCGTGACCTAATCGTGATGGTACACCTTCATACCAAATTGCATTTCTCTATTTCGAACGGTGAGGAAAATGGTTTTTGGGCTGCCATTTTGAATCCAAGATAACGACTTTTTCAAAATGTAATATTTTCCTAAACTACTCTTGATAATACACATTTATGCCAAATGTCGTATCTCTAGTTCAAAGAATGTGGAAAATGGATTATGAGGTTCGCTATTTCGGTTCCAAGATTGTGTCTTTGGAGACATTTTCTAATATTTTCCTGCACTGAGAGAAAGCGAGGGTCCGGAAATTACATTCCGGTTTTTCATTAAAAAAAAAAAAAACAACGAAATTCTGTGAAAACTGACAGTAATTTTGAAATTGTTACAGTAATTTTGTAAGAACGGCAGTACGCGTTTTGGTATTATTCCATTCTAAATTTAGGTTTTACGAAAAACTCATTATAATGACAAAATAACAAGCACTACAGGAAATTTGTCTATGTATCCTGCTGAAAATACATTCTCAGCAAAAGTCTAAACTGTGAAATGTAAGGAAGTCTATACTATCTTCATTTTTTATCAGGTAAAAACTCATGGAGAAAATACTTGAAAGACGTCATGTACGAAAAGCATGATGAGCAGTTCGAAAGAATATTAAGGGTAAGGATAATAAACACATTTGTTCTGATGGCTCATCGGAGGAACAAAAGTAAGATATGGAATGTTTATGTGTTAATTCGATCAAACTTTAGCTCATTGTCTTTTATGCGAATAATTAAAATTAAGATTTAATCAATAAAAAGAATAATGTGTGCACATTGCACGTATGTTATTTTGAGAGTTTCAAAAGGTGGTCAACAGATAAGAGTAAAACGAAGTGAGCAACTTTTTTATATGTAACTAAATTGTTGTTTTTATTATTTAGTTATCGGCACAGGATTTAATGTCGTTGAGCTTTGATTGGTAACTAATTATAGCTGTTGATGTATAAGTAATTTAATTTGGGAAATTATTAAATGCATCAAATGGATGTACAATCTCTCTATGTCACTACATTGTGGAGTGACCTTCTGACTGAGATCACTCATCCTAGCCTAGCTGTGGCTCGTTAATCTGTATTCAAGGACCTTGTGTTGCAGCACAAGCGAGACAAACAGGCATACGTTCACAATAGGATCGACGGCATTCCCTAGTGTCGGAGGGTAGAGTTAATTTAAAAAATCTGACAATCATTTCATCACGACTGGACACATATTCACCAGACTCGTCATTGTGACAGCCTGTCACATGTGCACCTTCTGTTTATCCTCTCTTTAATACTCATAGCCGTCCAATACTCTCCTTCTGTCGATATGTATGATCATAAACAGCTATCTGGAAGACATCATATGCCTCAACAAGTCTCAGGTCCACCATATCAAGATCCGCCATCATATTCAGCTAGCATTAAAACCAGAAGACAAAGCAGTCAAAAACGTAGCGCTGATCAATATTCATCATCAACCAATCTTAGCCGATCACCTTCTTCATCACCAGCCAAGAAAAGTCATACTATCAGTGTATCTGACTCTGACCATAGCATGGAACACAGTGACTATGAAGATTCTCTTTCCGGTACTACTTCAACTCATTCTTTCTTGCTAACAAAATTTGATCCAAAGTTACAGAATCCTGAACTGCTACTTCTTCAGTTTCTCAAATATGTGCCTAGAGACATTATCACACAGATTATTCCAACACGCAATGGCATCATTATAAAAATCAACTGAACCATATTTAGCCACCAAAATCAGAAACAAACATAGTCTGGAAATTTTTGGTTCATCTGCACAATTCACGAGACTCGACACCACATCTAAAGCATCAACCACCTCCTCATGGACCACCAGTCCTTTCTGTCGTTATGCAAGGTGTAAATTAGAATTAGTAGATGACGAAA
Organism: Lepisma saccharinum; assembly: GCA_022664845.1. NCBI lineage: Eukaryota > Metazoa > Arthropoda > Insecta > Zygentoma > Lepismatidae > Lepisma > Lepisma saccharinum. The sequence continues at coordinate 10,112 of JAGDQP010056240.1, forward strand.
TTCAGCAAGAGCTAACAACCGAAGGCCATATCATCTCCAAATGCATAAGGATAAAAACCAAACCGGAACACCCAACTTCATGGTACGCATTCTGCATGGTACGCATGGTAACTTCTCATTCACAGACAATCAAAGACTTACTGACAGCTGGTGCCTACATATACAGAAGACGATATCGTGTTGAACCCTCTCGTTCCCAACCTCCATTACCTACCAGATGCGAGTACTGTCAAACCTATAACGATCATCCCACTTCCAATTGTCCTAATACTCCTAAATGTTGGTACTACACTGGTCCAAACACCACCAAAGACTGTTCTAACCTGTAACACACACCCAAATGCAATACCTGTGGACAACAGCACCCAACCTATAGCTATAAATGCATAAACCGTCCAGAACCTACTCCCGAAAATAACGGCCTAGTGCTACCTCTCCGTCCTCCAGAACCTAAAACATACAACCCACCCATACTTTCTCCTACACAACCCATTACCATAGATCAGTTTCTCTCTTTCATCACCATCACTCTGCAAAATCTGTATCCCTTCCAAAAATCCAATGTCCTAACCCACATTTAGTTTGCCGCACGTACAGTATTGAACATTTACGTGCATACCAACCCACTCGAGACCACAGTGTAAATCAATAGACCTCAATTAAAATATCACTTTCACTGTACTTCATTTCACTTTTCACTTCCATAACTGCACTGTTTCCATCAGTGTACAGCTAGGGCTCACCAGTCGCCCATCGCGCCCAGAGTCACCCGTGGACAAGAAGATTCACCCTCACTTGTCCGTCTTAATGTTTCTGGCGTGAAATTGCACTTCATCTCATTAACCATCATCATCATGGATCCTAAAATCTGATATAATTATAAGCATAAGTTTATAATGACAACGATAAATATGATTTAAATAAAATAAAGGATAAATAAATATTATACCCTCCCTCACCTCACCCCCAATCCTAAGCATCCTCCTCTCCTATACATCCCTTCCCTAAAGAGAGGGCGTAACCCTCTAGTGGGTGTTAGCCACACCAGTGGCTAACAAAAGGGGCCTTAGGTCTCTCGCGGGAAAAAACCTTCTGACATACTGAGCTGGCAAGTCAATGACAAGCCTCGTGTTTGTACCACTATTGCCAGTTATTTTTTATATCCTTCCTACGTCATCATTATTCGTCTCTTCTCGCCACATCGGAACAAATCTTGTGGACCAGACTCAACTAGCCAAGGGGTCACATTTTTTTGTCTGAGGTGGAAGGAGTGTTTGACACCTGGGCTGCTATCCCCACGGGAGGCTCCACCTTGATTGTTTCATTATTTCATTATCATCGACCACTGCAATGGACAAGGACACGACTACAGGTCAACACTCAGGACTTCCGCAAATGATATCTGGACCGCCTAGCTGTTCTACATTAGGAGCCATTCCAAGACGAAGAGACAAAGATTAACAGTCATCTCGATCACGCTCTCGATCACCGTCAAATCTCCACTCTGGACGCAGCACATCGCAATCACCGCCTACCAAAAAGACTCATACAATTAGTGAATCAGAATCAGAGGAAGAAAGACAAATAGACATAACAAAACAAAACTACTTTCAACGGCTTCCAACACCTGCAGCAACAACATTAATATTTTCATTTCCGCTTACCAATTTTGATATGAAATTGTAAAACTATTCTACCAGCAACTGACAAAATACGCCAGAATCGTGACAATCATTCCAACAAGAAATGGCATCATAATTTTGCCGCCATTGCTACCGACGCTGATTTTGCAACCACCATACGCAATAAACATAGCTTCGAAATATCATGAAAAACAGCAAACTTGACAAGACAAGAAAACCGGTCAAATCGCCAAGCACCACCACCACGAAAAACACCGACATTATGAGTAGTCATCCGAGGAGTAGATCCCAGAATCACTGACGAAGAAGCAAAGACAGAATTAAAAGAAAAGGCTACGTGATCGCTAAATGTATTCGCATTAAAACCAAAACTGGAGGCCCAACGTACACGATTCTTGTTTTGACTAATAGCCAAGAAACAATAGACGAACTTCTCACCCGTGGCGCTTACATCTACAAGAGACTTTACAATGTAGAACCCTCACACTCACCTCCGCCTATGCCAATAAGATGTGAGAAATGTCAATTATACATTGAACATACCACAGCACAATGTACAAATAACATCAAGTGCGGATACTGCTCCGGTTTACATCCCACTAAAACTGTACAAACATGCAATAGCCACCTAAATGCACAACATGTAATGATAGTCATCCAACCTTCAGTTATAAATGTAAATCCAGACCCGCCGCACAACCTGACAAACCAGAATTAATAGTACCAATCCGGACCGCTGAAACCTAAACCCAGACTATACCTCCCATTACTTCTGTATACCAACCAATCACGATAGACCAACTCTTGACATTCAAAACCGTTGTCCTAAAAAACATTCACCCTTTCCAAAGACACCATATCCTTGCTCAAATTCAATATACATCCAAACTACATTACATGTCGCTTTTAACACTACATATTCTGGACCATAAGCTCATTTTCATGCAAATCACGAAACAGCAGTGTAAACCATACCGTATAGATAATCACAAAATGTATACAATTATGGCTTTAGTGTTTCTATTTATAAATATCAGATCCATACTCAAGCACAAATCGTTATTTGAACACCTGCTGCTAGAAGAAGACTCTCATTCATTTCTACTAAATGAAACACATCTAAAACTAAAGGACACTTGCTAAATATCACGTTTCACCATGCTTCGTCTAGATAGCACGATACCAGCACAGCGAGTAAATGGAGGTGTCCCCATAGGATTTTCG
>JAGDQP010056241.1:0-12977 GCA_022664845.1 Lepisma saccharinum
TTTGTCAAATTTAGACTGTATAACTTCAATTTGCCGAGAATTCTTCTGTGTATTAGGGTCCCTTATTATTGCAGCGTATTATAACTTTGGCCTGGCATACGCTGTATGTAAAGTTTTTTAATGCATCAATATTAGAGAAATCGTTTGCTAACCTCATAACAAACCCGAGATTCCTGTAAGCTTCGCTAACAAGACGATTTATGTGCATGTCGAATGACAGGTTAGATTTAGTGGTTAAACCAAGATCAGTAATAGAATCGACTCGAACTAGTGGAGAGTCATTAATATTGTATTCGAATTTTAAATAGTTTGATTTTCTCGTATATGACATTACACTACATTTAGTAATGTTTAATAATAGCATGTTTGTTTTACACCAATTGAAGACTGCATTAATATTATTTTGTAAGGAGACCGCGTCCGATTCGGAGGAAATGCTACAATAGATTTTTAAATCATCTGCAAACAGAAGTTTGTTGGAGAATGTTATAACAGCAGGCAAATCATTTACAAATAATAAAAGCAAAAGAGGTCCAAGGTTCGATCCTTGATGCACACCAGAATTTACAACATAATCGTCGGTTATAATATTTTTGTAACGAACACGGTGTTTAGGGTGACACAAATAGGATGCTATTAACTGGCGAAGTTTTTCTGAGAAGTTGAATGTTACTAATTTGCTAATTAGGATGTCATGATTAATGAAAAGTCTGTGTAAATTACGTCTACTTGACCTTTATTATCAATTTGTCTAGCTAAGACATGTGTGAATTCAACAAGGTTAGTTACAGTTGATTTATTTAGCAAGAATCCATGTTGGAAAGGGGAAATAATTGAGCGTACGTGTGAATATATACGTTCATGTATAATACTTTCGAATACTTTGGCTGGTGCAATTGGGCGATAAATTTTAAGATCATTACTCTTGCCGCTGCATTTAGGAATGGGACAGATATAAGCAAGTTTCCATTTGGTAGGGAATTCACAGGTAGCCAATGATTTATAGAAAATTGCTTGTAGTGGATATTTAAGAACTTCAGAACAGCTTTTTATAATATAGGATGGGAGTTTGTCAGCCCCGAAATATGTTCGAGGTTTCAGTTTTTAATTGCTATTTCTACGTCCTTCAGTTTAATGTGTTCAAGAAATAATTTATCTACGATTTCAGAACTATTAAGTTCAGTTAAAGTAAGATTATATTTTGACATATTGTATGCTACTTGAAAATATTTCATGAATGCATTAGCAATAGCTATTTCCTCACTTAATTGCTGTCCCTTGTAATTTAGCACATTGCATTCTGACTCCCGTCTTTTATTTTTTTATGAATGTCCAAAAGCTTTTGGGATCAGTTAAAATGTTAGTCTCACAGTTACGCAAATAAGTTATATAGGTTGGAGATATTTCTCTTTTAGAAAGAGTACCTAATTCTTTAAATTTATTATAGTGATAACTAACATCTCCGATTTCTTGTTTCCATTTTCTATGATGGTATGTCACTTTCTTGATTAGTTTAATTATGTAATTTGAAAACCAGATAGGGTAATTTAGTTTAGGTCTTTTTCTTGGTATAGATTTATCGAAAATGGCATATAATGTATTATAGAAAGAATTAACAGCATCATCGAAAATTAAGCTATCCGATACACTTTTCCAATTAGCTGATGCAATGTCGCGATACAATTGTTCGTAATTGGCTTTGGAAAAGTTGTTATTAATTGAATGTGGTTTTGCTATATTTTTATCCCTCGGTGTACACAAATTCAGCTAATAATACAAGATGATGAACATCCTCAGGAACGATCGAGTGAGGTTCATGCGTTACAACAATACTGTGAAAGATAGAAAGCACTAAATCTAATGTTTTACCATATTTGTTTTTAACATTGTTGAAAGATTTTAAATTGCAAAAGTTTATCAAATTATATAATTCATGGCAGGTTGTAGTTGAACTAAGAAAATGATGGATGTTCCATTTAATTATGGATTTGCTTTTTCAGCACATATCAACTGACTTAACGTATTGTTAACACTGCTTTTCTTCCATTTTTAAAATACACTCCGATTCGATTTTGTACTATTTACTATGTAAGATTTGCTTAACACAACTGGTTGACAGAGGTGCTAACTCAGTACTATTTATACTTCCTCCAATATTTTGCTATGGTAAAATAATCTGCTCAGTATTTTCTCATAAAGTTGTTTTCAATTCGCATTATACTCGTATGATAAAGCATGAGACCCAGAGGCCGTAGCTCAGTTCGTAGAGTGTTTGCTTAGTAATCGGAAGGCCGTGAAACGCTCACTGCTACCACCCATCCTGACCAAAGCTTTTCCAGGGTTTTGCCTTAGTCATACCAGAAAAATATCGACATGCTACATACAAATTAGGCCCTAGCTATTCTGGCCTTGTATATCCTCTCCCCTATCCTATCCTGGCCTTAGCCATATATGCCTACAAGCCGTAAACAAATTCAAATGAAAACTAACCTTGTGTATTACAACTTATGATAGTGATTAAAAGAACTACGACTACATTGAACCACAACTAAACAAATACCAAAAGGTTAAAAACAGTAATTATTAAGAATTCCACAATTCAGGAGACCACTAACACTTCGTTACAACTCTGAAGGACAAGAAAATAATAATGTCACTGATACATATATAAATCTCGATGTCTCGAGCAGTTGTCGAAAATGAATAATTCATTGTGGGTTCTACGGCAGCTTGGTTTTACAATGATTAAAGAATCTTTCCTTATTGCCACTAGATGGCGGGAAGATCTCTTGGAACTTTGGATTTTTTAAACAGTTATTTCCCGCTCTTAATTGTATTGTTTCTCTTTGCAGATTATTTATAAAACTGTTAAAACAAACTTTAAAGAGTAATTCAATCCATATGTTCGTATATTTTTCCCATTATATTAAAATTATGAAAGAGGGTTTTGGGGATTTTATTTCCAATTCACAAGGAATAAAGAAAAAAAAACAGCAGCCTGACCAAGTTGCCTATTTTCTTAATTTTCAATGGTATTATTTCTTTAATAATTATGATAAAGTGGATGAAGTTTTGGGTGAGTGCTGCATTATATAACGTTCTATACAGATAGGCAACATTAGAAAGGAGGTTGAAGCTACCTTTTGTCATCTTTGACTCAGTTCAGTGGGTAAAGTAGGGAATGCGGACACTATCGGACAGGACCTTACTGAAGGTACCAAGGCGACATTTGCCTGGTAAAATTGAAGGAAACCATGAAAAGTCTCAGTCAGGATGGTCGGCCGTGGGATTTGAACAGGGTTCACCACGACCGAAACGCGCCAATTGTTTTGGTTTATTATCGCACACAAGGTTCAAAATCTATCACAGTAAGTTATTCATTACTTTGATCGTTTTTATCAATACTTCCTATACGAATAACAATGGCCATTTTTCGTTATAGTGTTTAAGCACTGTAGGTCTCTACTATATGCCCTTCAGGGATTGGTGACCACAATGCGCCTCAAAGTGAAGAAAACAATGGAAAACCTCAGTCTCCATAGCTGTAAACAGGACATTAACCTGTGTGCCTCCCCATTGCAGATCCAACATCTCGACCATAACAACAAAACCACGGGGGTGGGATGACTATTTTGATACATATCAAGCTGTTATTATTAAATTATTTATTACTTATTTTCTAACGCAACTCCACAAACTGGAGGAGAGTGTAAACGGATATATCTCACAAGTAAACCTATCTATGCTTCAACCTGCTTTCTCGACCAAACTTAGTAGAGGAGTAGGGTACAGCAGGAAAACCCAGAAAGTATGATTAAAGGTGCTTTCGTCTATAAAGACCAGCGCAGTGACCAAAAGTTTGATTCAAAAGAATAAGTACTTATAGTGTGACCTAAGTCAGAAAACACACACTTATTTTTCAAATACTTGGATTAACAGAAACCAAATACACATGAATGGATACAGGGTCAATACGATATATTTAGAGGGTGCACTTGCTGTGCCGTCTTTTGAATTCGAAGCGGGTCATACAACATATGAGCCTGGGCTAGAATTTTAACAGAAATACATTGGTGAAGTCAGTTTCGCTTAAATGTAACTTTTAGAAGATAATGAGATTTGAAATGAGTATGAGTAGTTGATTGAAAACACTGGAAATACTCTGTTCTTCTTGAAACAGTGCAAGACATGGAGACCCAATGCACAAGTAATGAACACTGGGTAGACAGTACCCAATACTCATTTCTTGTGCATTGGGTCTTTCATTTCTTGCACTGTTTCAAGAAGAGCAGAGTATTTTTAGACTTTTCAATCAACTACGCATACTAATGTAACATCTCATTATCATCTCTCAAAAATACATTTAGGGCAAAACGGATTTTACCAATGTATTTCCGGTAAAATTCTAGCCCAAACTGATTCATGATCCCCTTCCCATTTAAAAAATCAAGCAACATTCATGATTCCCGACTTCAAGATGGCGTCCATGACAAATGTACCCTCTAAAATATAACGCATTGACCCAGTATTCATTCATGTGTATTTTTTCATGATTTAAAGCATTTTACAAATAAACGCGTTTTCTGACTTTGATCACACTATCAGTACTTATCCATTTGAATGAAACTTTTGGCCACTGCGCCCTCTTAATAGACGAAAGCACTTTTAATCATGCTTTCTGTTGGCTTTATGTATCTTACTCCTTCACCAAGTTTGGTTGAAAAAGCAGTTTCAAACATCGACAGGTTTACTTGTGAGAGCAGTAAATGCTACAGTCATAGTGAGACAATTTTCAAGCCACTAAAAGTGTTCCCCATTTTATTTCCCACATTTTTCTGTTTTCGTTGATTATTCAAACAAACAGGAAGTTGGGTAACTATAAAGGAGCTTCACAATGAACAGCATCTCACTACTACAATAAAATAATAATATTGTTAAAAATTAGATTCTCATCATGTATTTTTTAAATTGTGCAGTATGCAGAATCGAACCCGAAATTCCATACCAAAAAGCTCTACGTGCAAAACAGGATATTAGAACTATTCCATTTACTTTTTGAACTGAACATTATTTAAAATTAACTTCATAAATAAAAAAAAATCGTGTGCAGAGAAAAAAATCACGCCTGCCTATAGGCTCGAACTACTTTGAATCATAACAAGATAGATAGCAGAAGCTTAGAAAGAGTAGCTATTAAAAATTCCCCAGTACTAGAAGGCATTGAAAAGTAAATTTTCGTTACAACTCTTAAAACAACACTGAGACGACTATGTCACTGGATAAATAACTCTCGATGTCTCGAGCATTTGTCGAGATGTAAATAATCTTACATTGAGAATTCTACAACAGTCTGGTATTAAAAGATTGGAGAATCTGTCATTTTTTGTTACTAGATGGCGGGAAGATCTCTTGGAATTTCTGATTTTTAAATAAATTATTTCTCGTGCTTCATCCTACTTTTTCGTTTTGCAGATTATTTTTAAAACTGTTAAAACCAACTTTAAGTAATAATTCAATCCAGATTCTAGTATATTTATCTCATTATATTAAAATTATGAGAAAGGCCTTTCGGGATTTGAATTCCAGCTCACAGGGAACGAAGCAAAATATTCAGCAACCTGACCAAAATGTTTTTTGAAAATTTTAATGTGCGTATCGTATTTGGAGATACCCAGATACTATTTATTTAATAACTATGACCATATGTATGCTCTTTTGTTCAGTTGTGCATTATATGACGTTCACTATAGATACATAACTTTTGTAAACTCCATGGCGCTACGCGGAATTTGAATTTATAAAAGGCCTTTTTGTATGTTTTGGTTTAAACTGAGATGCATTAGGAAAGGTATGGGAAAAGTATCATCCAGGGCCTTACTTTAGATTCCATATAGGTGAAACTGATTTAAAACACTTGAAAACCTCAGTGAGGATAGTCGACAAATAATGTTCGAACAGTGTTCACCAGGACTGAAAGGCACATGGGCGATTAGTCGGTATAGTTTTTATTCTCAGTAGTTCTCTACTATTTGCACTTCAATCATTGGTGACTACATTTTAATCCTTCTTTTAAAACAGGCAAGTATGGCTTAAGCTCGTCACATGTCTGAGGGATTAGATCTCTTGGCTAGCATTCGCCCGTGTTCAGTGAAGGGAAAACCAGTGGTCAGGGTGCTAATTTCGTCGAAATGCTAAATTAGATTTAAAATATTAATCATTTCTTCCTAAATTCCTCCTTACAACTCCTTTTGGTGTACCAGTCCCTTTAATATGATATAAAAATTACACAATACATTTGGCTGAATAGTAGATATGATAAGAATCCAAACACATTGAGGCTTGGCTTGTATGTACTACGATATAACTCTAAAACATTAATTAAGTATAAATAATTCCATTTTGTGCTTCATATTGTGAAATTAAAACAAATTTCAAGTTCTAAAAGAAATAACAGTTAAGTATAAATTCAAAAGAAAAGAAACAACTAAGATCTACTCTGCTAATGTTACCAGTGGCTACTAGATGTCTCTTTATCAATCTTCTACAGTTTAAATTCAAAAATATTAGGTCTATATTGGAGGTAGCAAAAGCAAAAGCCACAATCTGATTTAGAGAATTACTGGTTTGTTATGTCTATGTAAGAAATATTGTAATATGAGAAGAATATCTTACTGTTGGCAATAAAGTATTAGTTCTTGCAGCATCTTCTAGCTTTATATTAATATAAGTAATTTTGCTTTATGTTTGATAAGAAGATATATCAGTTATATCTGTTTTTGATTTCTATTTAAAAATTGCGAAGTGAATACAGCAAGATGCATTTTACAGCTTTTCATTAATATTTTAAAATGTTTTTGTTGCAAGTTCTTTGATACTTTAAACGTAATTCCTCATTTCCCGAGATACACTTGAGGGTACTTCTGAGGTTATAGTTTTGGCAGTATATTTTTACAAATGAGTTCTTTACAATTATTTGATGATATATTTACTATTTTATCAGCTAACTTATCATTCGAAATGTATTATTAACACTTCTTTGTCCTATTTTTGAAACATGTTGCGATTCAGTCTTGTACTATTTTGTGCGGAAGATTTGCCTAATTACACACTAGCTTGACAGTGGTGCTAACTCAGTTCAATTTGTACTCCTCATCCAATATTTTGCTATGGCGAAATAATCTGCTCAGTATTTTCCTATAACGTTGTTTTCAATATGCATTATGTGATAAAACATCAGCCCTTTTAGGTCACTTGATATAGCTATAGCTAAAAATCCTTTTGACCCCGCTCAGTATGTCCGTCTTTCTATCTGTCCGTCCGTGTCCAGAAATTAAATCTCAGGAACTACAAGGTGTAGAGGGATGCTTGACGTTTTGTTGGTAAGGTTTTGACTAAGTTAGCTCAAGGTTGCCAAAACCGTAGTTCAGTGTTGTAAACCCATTTTCTAAAAATAAACATTGTTCAATATGCTTCCATTCAGTTAAGCCTGGCTGCGCCAAGCGTGGCTAAAACATTATTAGATACAATTCAAAAACACCGAGCGTGTCTACTTCTACAAGCAACGAATTTACCAGTGTTGAAAACCTATTTTCTGTAAAATTACCTTTCTAAATTCCATTAATTTAGACATATAAGCACCAAACTTCGCATACACATTATTTGACACAATTACAACATGCTGTCCATATTCCACTCTCCAGGGACCACATTTTCAGTGTTGCCAACCCTTGCTCTGGCCATCTTTAATTATAAGGCGTAGATGCGTGCCTGAGATGTCGTTTGAAAAGTCTTGGCTATGGTAGGCTAGCTTGTAGCCGCTTGAACATTCTTGATTGGTGCAGTAGTTCAGTGTTGTCAACCCATTTTGAAAATAAAAAAGTTGATGATTCAAATTGGTTTCATTCAGTTAGACATAGCCAACTGGAATGTCTCAAAAGAAAGAGATAATTCGCAGTTGTGGACTTCTACTTCCTATGACTACGGGAGAGTCTGCTGAATTAAGCAACATATTCCGAGCGAAAGAGACTACTGTCGCTTAGGAACGTGTCTTCCTCTGCAAAAGGAAAGGTTAATTAATAAAAAATATCCAGTCTTAATATAGTAGGTATATTGTGTAAACGACCTGCCATGAAGGGTCGTTAAGGTAAGTAGTATAAATGTCTACATGAAATTATATATAACTTGAAATAACACAATTACATGTGAAATGACATTAGAAAATTTTATTCAGTCTTTTCACAGGTGTATCTGTATTATAATTCCTTTATGTGTCCACACCTAACCTGTCCACATCATATCCAAACCTTACGTGCAAATTTCGCAATGTGGCACGCCATCTCCGAAGCTTTCTCGTGCCACTTTCTCTACTTCAAAATTTATTAATTTATCTTTATGACTGTCACAATACACATACATTTTTTAATATTTTATTTATTGCTTTTAGTCATCTGAGGCTCAGGTCGGGATAAGCAATGCGGGAAGGTGTCGGCCAGGGCCTAAGTTGAAGGTACTATCCTTGTATTTGCCTTGTGTTTCTGAGAAAAAAACGTGGAAACCCCGCAGTCAGGATGGTTGGCCGCTTGAATTCAACCCACGACCTACCATAAGCCAACGTTATACCATTTTTTACTGATATTCTTGGGTTTCCTTTGTCTCAACTGATACCCTAAGAACATCACATAGAAACGTCCATGCCAAGGCGGTATTCAAACCCACAATCTTCGAGTCGCTGGTCTAACGCCTCAGACCACACGACAATCTTGATCGGGTAGCACAGAGCCACGGTCGCTGCTGAATTCAGAGAACAAATGTTTGGCCGTTTGATTTTTCAAACCAATCAATATTTTAGATTTTTTAAATTTATTTATGGCCTTTTGTATTTATTGCTCAGGCCGACAATATGTTAGAGTTAGTAATTCAAGATTTATTCGTTTGGCGCATAACTTGATTTATGAAACATATCACATTTCAAAATGTACAGGACATGAATATTGTACTCCTTACTGTGGAAGAAATCTGAAACACCACAAGTTGCTGGGAGTGAAAACTCTGTTCATGTAAAAGTGAACCTCTGACTTAAAAAAAAATAATAATAATAATTTACAGCATTGGCTGCTATTGCCTAAGTCCATGTCAAATTGGAGGGAGGATGTCCCTCAGTAAACAGTCATCCAGGAATAGAAACGGGAAAGATAGTGGCCAGAAATATCGCCCAGCTACTATCCTGCTAGGACATTATAGATATACAAAAGTGCCTAGGGCCGCCAGGGAATTTGAATTTATTTAAGACTTTTTGACATTTCGGATCAGCTCGAGATGAGTTAGGTAGGGGATAGGAAAGGTATCGGCCAGGTCTTACTTAAGATACCATCCCGGCATTCTCCTGGCTAAACTACCGAGAGAAACCCTACAAAACTCAGCCAGGAACGTCCGCCGGGGGTTTCAACAGGGTTCACCACTAATGAAATGAACCTGTGGTTTTGGTTTATTATTGCACACAAGGTTCAAAATGTATCACAGTAAGATATTGCCAAATTTGTTCGCTTTATCAATACTCCCTTTACTAACAACTATGGGCAATTTGTCGCTATGGCCTTTCTTCATTGTAGATGTCAACCATCGGTACTTCAGGGATTGGAGACTACACTTTTAAACTTTCATGTATGAGTCAAAGAGTCATGTATGGCCTAAGCTCGTCAGATGTCTGAGGATGACATCCTTCGACTAGCACATATCCAGGTTTAGTGAAGGGGAAGCTAGTAGTAGGATCTTTGTTTAAGTACCATAACAGGATGTGCCTCAAAGTGAAGGAAACAAGGGAAAACCTCAATCTGTATTGCCCGGAACAGGAAACACCTGTGTCCCTTCCCTTTCTCAATCGAAAAGCTGCGACGGTAACCACAAAACTAAGGGGACGGGAATGCTACATTGATACATATCAAGCTGTAATTCTTGAAACATTTATCATTTATTTTCTAACGCTACTACACAAGCGGAAAGAGAGTATAAACGGATACAAACGGGAAGCATAATAGTGAGACAACATTCACATAATTAAAGTTGTTCTTCGCATTTAATCAACAACACCCTCAATACATTGAGAAAATAAAAAATAAAAGAAAACGCTATTGATATTGAATGTTACTGTACGAACAAACAAAGACTGAGTGAAAAAAACCGCTGTACAATATTCTCAAATATCAGCAACTGAAGGCAGTGTCAATGATACCAGATCTAATAACAAAGAGAGGGAAACCGTCACAGAAAAGGGTTCTATGTAAAATGGGCACTTGCAGTTCTTCAGACTTCGGCTACTAGTTGTCTCAATTTTCAAAATATTGACCTAAATTTGGTGATTACATGGATAAAGGAAGGAAGAATCGAATACAGCGTTTTACTAAAAAACGACACTTCCTCGGAAATGCCCTTCTTGCACCCAACCCCTCAATTCAAGAGGACATTTAAATGTTTCAATTTTCGTTAGAAATCTCAAGAACACGAACACTATGATGTCACTGAGTAAATAAATCTAGATGTCTCGAGCACTTGTCCAGATTTAAATAAATATGCATTGGGGGTTATACAACAGCTTGGTTATATAGTAATTAGTGAAACTTTTTTATTGTCACTAGGTGGCGGAAAGATCTCTTGGAAATTTGGATTTTCAAATAACATATTTCCCGCGCTTGATTCGATTGCTTCTTTTTGCAAATAATTTTAAAAACTGTTAAAACAAATTTTAAGTAGTAATTCAATCCAGATTTTCGTATATTTTATCCATTACTTTAAATTATGAAAGAGTGCCTTTGGGATTTGAATTCCAATTCACGAGAAACGAAACAAAAATGCAGTAGCCAGATCAAGATGCTTTTCTTTAATTATAATGTACAGTACGTGTAATGTTTGGAGATTCCCAGGTTCTATTTAATAATTATGATCGAAATGAAGGCAGGTTTGGTCAGTAGTGCATCATATAACGTTTATTATAGATACACAACTTTGGAAAAGAACCTGGTGCTACCAAGAAATTTGAAGTGCCTTGCCATTTTGTCATCTTTGATTTAGTTGTATGTGTTAGGTAGGGAATGTGGAAGATATCGACCACGACCTTATTTAAGATACCACCCCGATATTCGCCTAGTGAAACTAAGGAAAACCCTGGAAATAATCATTAAGGATGGTCGGGGCGTGAGGTTTGAACAATGTTCACTGGAACTGCAACTCATCAGTGGTTTTGGTTTATTACCACATACAAGGTTTTAAGGTTAGGTAAGGTATTAACAACTTTGTATTTTTATCAATACTTCCTTTTCGTATAGCAATGTGCTCTTTGCCGTTATAGCCTTTCATCACGCGATAGATTAGTCTTCTTTTTCGTCGAACTAACATGGAACGAAACTGGCAGTTACCATTTTATTTATACTTGTTTCTGCAAATTAAGTGAAACTAATCAAAATTAAGCCTTGTATCCATTCCGTAATTTATTATGAAAGCTGACAAGGCAATTAAACTTAACATAAAAGCACTAAAACTAATGGGTAACTGTTTCAGTGGTATAGCACCTCCTTCAGAATTTACAGCAACCGAAGTCAATACTAATACTTACAAGTAAAGTACCCGAAGTGAGGACTCGAGTTGCTCATCAAGTGATATCTTAAATTGAAGCTAGTGACGAGTATAGTACACCTGTGAAATTTTAGCTGCAGAGCTCCAGTAATAAAAAGGTTATGGCGGGTCAAAGTTCAAATAGAAAGCGAATTTAGCTGCTTGTGATGTTCATGTTTTGCTGATTATCCCGATTGTAATACGTCGTACGTTGCTCCCAATTATTGTAATGTGTAGAATGATATTCCTCTCTCTGCCTGATATCCCGCTTTCTTTTATTCGTGTATGAATGTCCTTTTGCATGTTTGCTCCTGTTATTGATGTCAATAAAAGGTCTTTTTTCTTTTCGTTCCAGAAAATGGAAGCAGGTGCTGTCGTTCATGCTCTGTATGAGAAATATTGTTAATAGGAGAATGAATAGGTATGAAGATTCATTGTACAAACAAATAGTGGAGATACTTGAGGAAAAGATGGAAATCATAGAAGAAGTTAGAACTCTTGGATTTGCTGGTGACAGTGATGAAAGCGATGATGGAGACTACGGTGATGACGTCTTTGATGAGGAAATGCCAAGTACATCGCAAGGTTCTCAAACACATCAAGAGTCTCCGACACCTGTAGCTTCTTCAGGTTAAGAATATCAGCCTCCGCCAAAAAAACAAAAACACATCTTGGACGATGATTATAAAGAAGCAGCTTACATGTTTTGGACTCACAATGAGAACCCGGAAAAGAAACGAAGGAAATTTTCATCTGTCAAGTCACAGTATAGATTAATTCAATCGAAAAACATCCTCTTTGAATATGAGAAAAAAAGGCTAAAACCCAGTTATAAGAAACTTAATGCAGCAGTTCACCATAAATTCAAAGAAATGGTCGAGAGATGTGCAATTATACACTATACACAACAGGACTCTTCGCTTTTGGGCTCTTCAGATAAGTAAAGAGCTAGATCCGGATAATACTCTACAATTCAAGGCATCTCGTCACTGGCTGTCTAATTTTAAAAAGAGAAACAATATCGTCAGTCGTTCAATCACACATAGGGTTAGCAAAACGTGGAAATCAAAAGAGGCTGAATTACATCACTTATCTACGACATTTATTACGTCCATGAAAGAACTTATGTTACTAGAGGACCTGAATCCTCGTCAAGTATTAAATGCTGATCAAAGTCGATTTGACAAGGAACTCCATGCATACAAGACTCATAGGACTAAAGGTACGGTGGTTGTAAGAGGTGCATTTGGATCAGTCAGTGCTACTACTCATTCATATATGATCATGCCGGTTATTTCCATGCATGGTGAAATATTGCGTCCGATGTACGTTCTTGTATCCGAATCCAGTGGCCAATTTCCAGGAAATAAGCA